>CM070737.1:12719562-12884562 GCA_036346245.1 Bonia amplexicaulis | reverse complement strand
CACACACACATATATATATATATATATAATTTTAAGTTCAAATTTACTCTATGTTAATATTAACAAATAAGGAGAAAAATTTGTTAGTTTTCTTTTTTTATTACTCATAACATATAATGAATTTGAAATTGAAATTTTATACATAGGTAGAGTAAACCATGAAGTATATGTACAAATTTTTCAGAATTTTTCATGACTTTTTTAGTTAGAGTGCACAGTGATTTATAAACTTGAGTGCATAGCATATATTCTCATTTAATAAATAATTGTTACTGTATACAGCACCATACTAATTGCACTAGCAAGCTACGTACATGCTTCACATAGTACATAGTGAAAAAAAACATCATGTAAAATACAATAGTAAAACAAGAGAGCAATTAAAATATCATAATACATAGTGAAAAAAAACATCATGTAGAATACAATAGTAAAACAAGAGAGCAATTAAAATATAAAGATAACGTATGAGCTTGGAGGTAGTATGGTGCTCTGCTTGCCTTACGATAATCTATTTTTTTCTATTTTCGTTTTTAAAGTTTAATTATGTCAAAAAAACTATCTGTAGTTATAGTGTAAAATAAATCAACTACAGTACTAAATAGTGAAAAATAAATTATAAGCAAAAAACTCAAATAAGCGGTGATTGGATGCCTATATAATAGATGCTTGCTGATGTCCACTACATGACATAAAATAAATTATAAGCAAAAAAACTCAAATAAGCGGTGCTTGGATGCCTATATAATAGATGCTTGCTGATGTCCACTACATGACATCACAGCTCGAGTAACACGAGGGATGAATAACTATTGTTCTTATAAAAAAATTTCCCATTGATGGGCTTGGATCCAATCATAGCCATTAACTCCAACATAGTTTATTAGCGCATCTCTTTTGATAACGCAGTTGATTAGGACATCATGCAGTGGTCGGCCATTGGTACAGCCTTAAAGGACAGCACCATGGGATGCTCCAATTAGTATTATCTGCGTCTAAGTTTGTTAGATATATATTTTTAATGATTTTATCCACACACACACACACACACACACACACACACACACATATATATATATATATATATATATATATATATATATATATATATATATATATATATATATATATATATATATATATATATATATATATATATATATATATATATATATATATATATATATATATATATACCATATATATATATATATATATATATATATATATATATATATATATATATATATATATATATATATATATATACCATATATATATATATATATATATATATATGTATATATATATATATATACCATATATATATATATATATATATATATATATATATATATATATATATATATATATATATATATATATATACCATATATATATATATGTATATATATATATATATGTATATATATACCATATGTGTGTATATGTGTATATATATATATATGTATATATATATATATATATATATATATGTATATATACCATATATATATATATATATATATATATATATATATACCATATATATATATATATATATATATATATATATATATATATATATATATATATATATATATATATATATATATATATATATATATATATATATATATATATATATATATATATATATATATATATATATATATGTATATATATATATATATATATATATATATATATATATATATATATATATATATATATATATATATATATATATATATATATATATATATATATATATATATATATATATATGTATATATATATATATATATATATATATATATATATATATATATATATGTATATATATATATATATATATATATATATATATATATATATATATATATATATATATATATATATATATATATATATATATATATATATATATATATATATATATATATATATATATATATATATATATATATATATATATATATATATATATATATATATATATATATATATATATATATATATATATATATATATATGTATATATATATATATATATATATATATATATATATATATATGTATATATATATATATATATATATGTATGTATATATATATATATATATATATATGTATGTATATATATATATATCTATATATATATATTTCATATATGTATATATATATATATATATATATATATGATATATATCCGTGCATGAAAAAGGAGGCTACTTTTTTTTTATAGGAGGCTTGGGAAGCAAGCTGAGAACGATGTACTCCTATATTACTAGTAATACTGTTTAACGAGCAGCGACAGCCACTGAGTACTTACAACGAAAATACAGCAATAATGCACTTTTAACAACAGGTGATATTCATTGACTAGACTACAGAGTCTCAAGTCTTCGTCCTCTCCATTTCCCCGTCCCCTCTTGAGAGAAACCCTATCGATTTGAGCTTCTCGTGGATCATCCGGAAGATCACTCCAATGGCAACAAGCTCCTCTCCTTTTGAGGTGCAGAAGCAAATCCTTTCGTATATCTTGCTTTGAATTCTTTGTTAGGATCAACCTTTTCATGTGCTCACCAGGGGTTCTATTCCATTTCTTTGGCTCTTCCTTTTTTTTCTGCGAGGGATCTGTTTGCTCTTCTTTGATAGATACTTTACGAAGGTCGTCAAACGATAATAGATTATCTTGCAACTTGGTTTAGTTCCGTGAGATCTGCAACAAAATTTAGTTGAACAAGCCGTTTCAATGTCCTCTTGCATCTTGGTAAATAAAATCTTATGAGCTAGGGATGTACTCCGCATATTAAAAACTCCATGCATGTTTTATTTCATAAAATAATTCCATGGTTTCATGACAGTTGTTTCCTGAGGCAAACCCAACCGTCATGTTTATGCTTATAGTAGTCAGATTTCTTTTTGTAATCACCCGTGCTTTTGAAGTTAACAGCAGAAGCTAAGTTGTTTTACCCGTATATTTGCACTTCAGTTCAGCCAATTTTATAATCATATCAACAGATCTGTCAAAGTAGTTCCAGTTTTTTTTTTTTGAGTTATTGCTTTTGTTAATGAGATTTGTCAATTAATGAATCAATTGGTGTTATGAACCCTTCCCAGGAAAAAATTGATGAATTTGATTTGCTAATTCAAAAATAGGAAAGGGGCTATGTGATTGGACATGCCAGTACTCACTAATACAGATGGATCATGAAGTTGGTACAAGATCTTGTAACAGGGAAAAGAAAAGTAACCAACAAAAACTTAATTCTTGTCAAATGTCAATATAATCTTTGTTAGAAATAATCTTAACTTAGAGTTCAAACGTAGTAGAGTCCATGTCCGTGTGTAACTCAAGTTGAAGTTGAGTCCAACTTGAAGTCCAAGTACGTATGCTAGTAGAAGAGTTTAGTCTTTATATTGAGAAGACTTGTACCCAATTTTGTAAGCAAGAAAAAGAAAAGTAAGAAATAGGGGAAGCAAGTAAGAGAATAAAGAAATTCAAAAATTTCTTCCGTGATCTCTCAGTTTATTTGCGATTAGTGCGTTTTCTCCTGAAATAAAGTTAACAAATGGTATCAGAACCAAGGAGCAAGAAGTCACCAAGGGAAAAAAAGAGAAAAACAGCGTAATTTTTTTCTTCGTTTCCTCGGTCCAAGATCCGTTTCAAAGTAGCCCGAGTTCTTGATTCGTGCTTAAGATCACGTCGCGTTCTCCGGGAAGTGGTGTCATGGGTGACGAAGCATCATCCAGTATGATGGCGAAGGAGAGTTCCGTTGTCTCACTGCATTATCCGATGCTCACGACCAGCAATTATGCAACTGGGCAATCAAGATGAAGGTGTACATGAAAGCTCAAGGAGTGTGGGACGTGATCGAGAACGGCAACGTCGATGTGCGCAAGGATCAGATGGCATTGGCGGCCATCTATCAGGGCATCGCAGAGGATACGCTCTTCCTACTGGCCGAAAAGAAGACGACCAAATCCACGTAGGAGGCGTTGAAGACCATGCATCTTGGCGCCGATCGTGTGAAGGAAGTAAAGGTACAAACTCTCAAGACCGAGTTTGAGGTGCTACGGAAGGAAATGGAGTCGATCAATGACTTCGTCGTCCGGTTGACGATTATCGTCAACAAGATTCAGGCCCTTGGCGAGATGAGTAATTTGGAGACCTAAAGACAATGACCATTGAGGAGGTCAGCGGTCGTCTTAAGGCGTATGAGGAACGCATTCACGTCAATAGTAACAAAGGCGACGGACAGGTCTTATTGACCCGCGCTGGGTAGGAGATCCGATCATCGAAGCGTGAAGGTAAGAACACTTCCAGAGGTGGTGGCCAAGGCCATCAGAATCAGAAGTTTGATAAGGCAAAAGTGATGTGTTATAATTTTAATGATTATAGACACTTTGCTTCAAAATGCCCTAAGCCGAAGATGAAGAAAGCATTTGTTGCTGAAGCGCTCAGCGATGATGAATCAGCAATGCTCTGATGATGAGTTGAATCAGGGACGTTTGAGAAAGATGTGTCGTCGTCCAAACTCAAGTAAGGTGCTAAGCATAAAGTTTAGTAAGTCATAGTTGAGTCTGACTATCTCAATGTTTTAGAGTCAAGTCAAGATTAAGGGGGAGATTGTTAGAAATAATCTTGACTTAGAGTTCAAGATGTAGTAGAGTCCGTCTCTGTGTGTAACTCGAGTTGAAGTTGAGTCCAATTTGAAGTCCGAGTACGTATGCTAGTAGGAGAGTTTAGCATTTATATTGAGAATGCTTATACCCAAGTTTGTAAGGAATAAAAAGAAAAGTAAGAAAGAGAGGGAGAAGTAAGAGAATAAAGAAATTCGGAAATTTCTTCCGTGTTCTCTCAGTTTATTTGCGATGAGTGTGTTTTCTCCTGGAATAAAGTTAACAATCTTTGTGTTAGGTATTCATCACCTGGATAGTTCTGATTTTCAATAGTTAATTAAGCTGGTTAATTAGCATTCTGTCTTATAGTATAACTGATTTCTGTTTGATACATCTCTGGCTTGTATTTTGCTAGTGCGTTAAGAGCAGAGCCAAAAGTTTAGGAATCAACTTTCTTGCAGAGTATTCCCTAATCGACATCAATGCTGAAATAGCTTTAAATTTGACGTCACATTACATGGAATTTTGTTGAAGAGAAATAGTGTATGGGATTAGCTGGTGAATGAATGTTTTTCTCCCCAGAGTGACCAAGAGGAAAAGCAAAGGCCGGCAACAAAGAAGACGTTGAAGCGTGTCATATCACTAGCTCAAGTTTTCATCGCAATTGCAACTAGCATCCTCACGGCAGCTTTCTCAGCAGGCAAAGATGTCAATCTGCACCGGCACGTCCTGGCTGCCGGCGGTTGCTTCCTGATCATCACGTATCTATCTGCTCTCCTGCTGGTCTACTTGAAATTGTTCTTGTCAGAGTACAAGCAGCTGCACAGATGGCACATCCGGTTCCTCCAGCTCCTCTGTGTGATCAGCGGCGCAGCGCTGATCGCAACGAACTCCCTGCTTTTGGTGCTCATCAGCGAAGGGAATGGCTTGCTGTCGCTTAACCTGCTGCCCGTTCAAGGCATCGTCGGCATGCTCGCGTACCACGCGACGCCGACGGAGGACAGCATGCGCGACACGGCGTTCGAGGCGCAGATCATGAGCGGCCGCAAAGTCGCCCTCTTCGCCGCTGCAACGGCCTTCGCCGTCCAGACCACGCTTGTCTTTGGCTACCGCAACAACTCCAGCTCACAGGCGCTGGGCTATCGGTTCGACCTCTCGGTGTCCTTCCTAGCGTCGGCTCTCAGTGTGTTCTTGGTCGTGGCTACCTGCATGCCGCTTGGGTTCAGGACTGAGGCTGCAAGGGACAAGGTGCTGTCCATTGTGAAGTACCTGAAGGACGCCGTCATGTCCGTGCTCGCGGTCACCGCAGTGACTCTCGGCCAGGAGTTTCTTGGTGGCGCTGCCGTGCTCGCTCTCTTCCCGGAGATCACCGTAGCTGCGATGTATTATGCTGTGAACCTGTCCGCCGACGAGAAGGCCGCGCAGGACCACCACGACAGTGCGGACCGCAAGATGGAGACGCTGCCGACCGTCGTCGTGGCGACGTTCGGCTTCGGGATGCTGGGGGCGGCTTACGCGGAGCTGCGCGGCACGCCGGAGTACGACATGTACTCGAAGGCCCTCGTGTTCACCTTGCTCACTGCCGTCGTGTCCAGCTTGGGTCGAGTGGCCGGGCCGCTCTGCAACTCCCGTCGTAACAAGAGCTCGGCGACGTGGGTTGGGTTCTTGAGCAACATCCTCCCAGTTGTGGAGATGCTGGTCGCCGTCCCGCTCGCCGCAAAGGTCGTGCTTAACTTCGTCGCCGTGTCCTAGCACTTGTGGCGTGTCCAATAATGCACACACGCATGTTGTTGTTGCCACTTACAGAATTGTACCTGGAGAGGTTTATATGCAGTAGAGTGTGGTGACCTTCTCATTTCTCACTTTCAGAACTCCTGTGTCTGTATCCGAGATTGTACTAAATAGCATCAGCTTTATGTTTGACTTACTGCTGCTTGCCTGCTTTTATAGGTCCATTTCTTCGCTTATACAGAGAGTAATCTCTGTTCAATCTTGCTTCTGTATCTGAACAACCGAACTGTGCCTTGTTATGTAAAAAAACTCGCAACAAGCCAACAACAACATTCTTGCAGAAACAATGACTGCCATAATGAACTTAGCAACAAAAGAGATACTGAAATGGAAAAGTGTTTGTCCTAAAACAAGGCATGAAGAGATTCAGATAAGCTGGGTTATTTTTACAAACTGGATCACGACAAACAAGCACAGCCAGTCAGCCTGTCCGGTAACAAAGCTTGTGTTGGAACCGAAGACAGCCCTTCGCACGCAAGTACACACAAAAATTTGTTAGGAGATTCGACAAAGCCTATGTCCTGGGAGCCGAACGAGGAGCTTCTTTCTATTTCACGATTAAAGTTACAAGAAGTCTCGGTGTATATATATTTATACCTCAGTTGAATATTTGACTCAAGCTCGTAGTCCGTAGACAACCCTTTCTTTGGCCTTGTCATATATGAGCCATACACGACAGCTTGTTTATGGGGCTGTCAATTCATGGAGAATAACCCATCAAAGGATCGAAAACTAACCATTTATGGCCCATTTGAAACACATAATTTTTTCTTGTTCTTACGGAAAATACACCGGTTCCTGTAAAATTTTCCTGCGTTCTGAAAAGGCCCAGAATAGCTTGTTGAGGGCCGTTTTGTGCTTCCTATCTGATCTAATCTTTGATCTTTTTAATACATTTGCAAGCGAAGCAATGTGACAGCCAGAAAAGAAAACCAATTAAGCAACCTAAGTATCACCGAAATATAAATCCACACTAGATCGTTTCTTTTCACCAAGCCATACATTTTCCCCAACCAGTGAGGAGTAAGATCAATTCTAAGAAATTTGAAGTTAACACCAAGTTCACAAATTGTGCACAATAAGGCATACTATGACCAAGACACGGGGATTTTCGTTACATGTGGTGGCGAGGCTCGCCCTGGACGCCGACCATGGTCCCGGTAAAAGGCGACATGGGACATATTATTTAACGGTTTCTAAAAGTGATTTTGATTTTTTTTGTTATAGTATCTAACTTTCAAACGAAATATTTTCTTATGATAGAGTCTATAAGTTAAATGTAGTATATGTTAAAAGTGCAATATCTGTATCAATCAAAATCGCAAGTGAGTATCTCTCTATAATCTCTGTCACAAACAGCTAAAATTTAAAAAATTCAGCTAAAAATTATAAGCCGCAGCAATATCAAATAGACTCATGGTCTCGGTGTGTGACCCTGTGGAAGCCGAATACAACGGCGCCGCCGAGAACCCTCGCCAGCACGCGGCAACGCGCTCGCTCCGCCTTCCTTCAACACGTACCTGGATCCGAGTTGGATTTGGGGTTTGGCCGTCGGGTGCGGCCGTACAACGATGCCCACCTGGCTGGGTGGGAGCCTGGAAGGTTCATGGTGGTGCGGTGCGGGCAAGGAAGATGGGAGCGGGCCGTGCAGAGACGCACAATTCCACGTGCCGGCAAACATAGATGGCAGCGGGACGAGGACGCGCGGGCGCGTGCTCGTGGAGGGCCTCTCTCACAGATTACACACTTCTCTAAGTCTCATCATTCTAATCCTCACACGCACCTTTCAAAGTTAGATGCGGGGTGTGACTTAGTGAACAAATCATCGATTTTCACAAGACTTAGTATGCGATTTTTATCTCGTCCATCTTTTGCAATTCATGAGCATAGAAGGACTTGGGGTTGATATGCTTTGTGAGATGACTCTTCACATAGCCCGTTGCACTTATACAACGCAGTGAATTATCTTCATGGATAATTGTGGGGTTTACACAATGTTCATCCCACATGACTGCTGGATGTGGTGAACTATTCGGCGGAGCCAAGCGCACTCTCGTGCAGCTTCATACAATGCTATAATTTCTGAGTGGTTCGTCGAAGTAGCTACAAGGCTTTGCTTAGACGATTTTCAGGAAATTGCAGTTCCACCACACATGAATGCATAGCATGTTTGTGACCTTGCGGTATGCGGGTTAGACAAGTACCCAGCATCTGCATAGCCAATCAAGTTCAAGTCTTGATTCTTTCTATAGAACAATCCAAGGTGCTTACTTCCTTGGAGATATCGGAAGGTGTCCTTTATGCCCTACCAATGTCTTTTGGTGGGCTCTGCACTGTACCTTGCTAACAAGTACACGACAATTGCAATGTCCGTTCTAGTGCAGTTTACTAAGTACATATGGGAATTCCGGTCCCAGGACTTCCTCCCCCTCTTCCCTAGGTCGGTAAGGATCTTTTTCTTGCTGTAAAGACCTTCCGATCATCGGTACTTTCGATGGGTATGCCTTCTCGAAGCCAAACCTTTCTAGCACCTTCTGGGTGTAGGTCGGTGATGTACCAAGATTTCTTGAGGGACATGCTCAAGGCTGCAGTGCCGAGCGCGTAACTTGGTATTGTTCAAATCTTTCATTTCAAACTCGACTCCAAGTAGGAGCTTGCTTCTTTTATATCTTCTTTGTCCGATGATATTCGGATCATCTACATACAAAGAGATTATCTGAATCCATTCGGGATCGCCAAAGGTGCCCCTCGGCCTACGAGGGGACTTTAATGATCGGTGTGGTACGGTGCGCGGCCGGCTACGGACGATAGCGGGCGCGGCAGCCGCGCTGAGCGGTTCACGAGTCGCTCACCATCCTGGGGCCCGAGCGGCGGCACGGGCGGATTTATTGGGCTGGAGTGGCTGAGGCTCACTAGCCTTGATCCAGTCGTTGGGTGGATTGACGGGCTGTAATCTGGTGATCGTAACTGTGTCTGCTGTTAGCCAGTGTCGATCAGAAGAGAGTGTCCGCAGGGTCCATCCATATCCCGGACAGCCTAGGTTCTAATCTGAGATGTATAATATTTATCAGTGCAAAGTTTAAGTTAGTTCAAATAATCTAAATACATAATTTTTTCTTTCATCGCAGATAATAATGATCTATGATCTTTTTAGCCCGATCATGGTAACATCATAGATCCACCCCTAAGTGTCCGGAATCGGAAAATGACGCCGCACTTCCGTTCTTCGACGCCCAATGCTGCAACGATGGCGGACGATCCGCAACATGTATCACGTGGACATGGCTAAGGATTGATTGATCAACACAACTTGTCAGAAACTAACTATGATTATCGACGGAGCTTTCTTCGCCTCAAACGAATTGGAAAACGCTCAAGTTTGTTGAGCGCCGTGTGCGGCGTTGGACATGAAAAGGACCGAGAGTCCTCGTACATTAACTCCTCAGCGTGCTTCTACATATCGAGAACTTGTCATGTAGTGATGAACAGTTACATTATTCGTCTTGAACGAGCAGGTCACTGCGCAGCCAAGAGAATAAAAGTGATAGTAGCAGGAAGGTGAGGCTTTACTGTTCCAATCCGTGGTAGGTTGACAGCTATATATGGTCCTGAGACAGACTTCAAATACTAATCACCTACGCAAGGGGAGTTCTAGCTAGTCTGAATATTACAGTTCAACTTAATTTGTAACGCCTGGAAATCAAACAATGATATCCCCAGCCGCACTTTCAAAAACTATTTTTATGAACCGAACTGACCACAACCTTCGTCAATGTAATCAGCCAAAAAGACCTAGTAAAAATTAACAAATGCTGTAGCTTCTATCGCTGTACTAACTTTGGGTGTTTTTTAAGCAGACCCTACTATAGTTCAGTTGGGTTGTCGGTTTCATCTATTTCTACGAAAAAATGGTAAGTAAACTGCAACATCCATGACTATCCCTTGCAAAGCTGCCGTACGTACGTGCTGTGGCCATATCCTCAGCAGCTTCTCTTCCAGGGTGCTATTCCATTCAGAAAAGTAACAGATGTACTATTGACAGAAAAGTAACAGATGTACTATTGCCAAACTTTAGCAACTTTACGGCCGTTTAAGTTCAAAACTTAACTTTCATTCAGAAGAATCGAATAAATCTCCACATAAACGCTTAGGTGCGGTAGTTACCTTAACACGAAAGCTGAATCATCATTTCTTCTTCTGACTTAGCCACATCAAATTCCATCCGGGCAATGACCCACAAACCATTCCCAACTTAGCCACGATTGTGTAGGAGTCCACACCGAAACTAAGCAAATTAGTTAGTTAGGTCTATCCCATACTAGACTTATAGTTACACGGTTGGGTATAAAAATGAGCGCACACAGATTTGATCCTTAACCGACTCAAGTGAGACAAACCAACAAACTCAAACCTGGCGTCATCCCTGCACCGATCTCATACCAACCACTCGCCAGAGTCTCCACCATTTTATAAAATATTCTATGTTTCTAGTGGTAACCCACGTTATCATTGTATTGTCATGTTTCAAGTTTCTATTTGGCAATATTCGTGTTGTGTTTGATTTTACCACTAGAACATATCTAAGCACAATCATAATATGGCGTTATTAATATTATGAGTATCCTATGATGACAAGAGAAAGGTATTATCAAGGAAGGAAAATAAGAGGTATCAACTATATGGTGTAGCTAGGCAATCTACATAAACAACAATGGAAAGCATGCACTTGTATTTGAAAGCGAAATATTTGCATTTGAAAACTAGGTTCAATATGATCAATTATAAAGACTTGCCACCTTTTCCAAGGTCATTGATATCTTCTATAGGCTTCAGGTCTGCCATGAACTACTTTAATTGCTCTTGTAGTTTCTCCATTGGCCAACTTGTTGATTCCAGATACTAGCATAGAAGAGCAAATATAAATAAGTTTATGCTTTACAGAATGCAAGCTAAAAATAAAATACAACAAAATAACCAAAAAAGAAATAAAGAAAATAGGTTTGGGCAAATAGGGTTTAAGCGGTGCTTGGTTTGGCTGAACGGAATTGAAAATGGGTTAGATGGGCTCGAGACGGTCGAAATAGGTATATATATGTTTAATGGTTTTTTGTAAATAGTAATGGGTCTATACTATTCACAACGGGTGGGGCTAGGAATAGTACTATTTCTAGAACAGTGTTGGGTTCGGGTTTGAATAATTTCGGGTTGGGTTATGAACAGTGCGGCTACAGCGTTGTCTCTGGCTTTGGGCTTGGTCCATGGATTTCCCTGGTTTTTGAGCTGATCGGCCTGGAATGTTTTATGCGCACGTAGCCCACCGAACGACTCGATCACGTAGCCCACCGAACGGCTTGGCCTACTTTCGGTCGTCTTCTTCCTCGGTCAGGCGCCTATGCGCAAAAATAGAGCAAGCAGCCATGGCGTGATTAGGAGTGATGGTGCACAAAGGACATAGGGGTGCCTAGGGTTCTATTTTTGGGGTTTGTGGCTGCCGAGGTTGACTGGAGGTGGCCAGCAGCGAGAAGTGCTCGTTGGGGCTCTTCCATGGCACAGAGGGATTCTAATGGCTAATTGGCTCTGGGGTTTCGAGTGAGGCTGCCCACGGTGAGGTGGCTTAGGTTGGCGCCAATGCTCGTCGCCGGCGAGCTAGGGGTTAAGAGGGGCTAAGGCGAGGTCATGGTCAGACTCGTAGGATCTTAGTGGTGCTAGGGGTGGAAGCTATTGAAGTTTAATGGAGGTGTTAACAAAATTGAGATTTAGGGCTTACCGATGATGTTGAGGTGGCAATGGCGGAAATGTGGCCGGAGGTGCAGGGGAAGGGTGTGGGAGTGCAATGGGGGTGGCTGTAGAGGCCAATGGCGAAGTTGGGTTGGCTTTATAGCACTTAGGAGGCGGTGGGCACATCCCTAGGCATTAACGAGCTCATAGTGGCGGTGGTCAAATAGTGGGCGTGCGTGTCAGATGGGAAAGACTCTGTGTGGCGACGGCGGCGAAGCGGCTCAGGCAGCCGTGGCGTGTGGCTAGGGTGAGGCGACGGGCGATTAATAGGGTTGTCAGAGCATGGCAGAGAATAGTACGGTCTTTGACAAGAGTAGCAGCGGTGAATGCTTCGCTATGGCGACGACGAGTAGGAACGAGCCGAGTGGCGCACGGGAACAGGGGCGGTGGCGTAAAGTGAGATGGCACCGACAGTGGGGAGAGGTGGAAGGCCAAGAAGGGAATGCGGTTTTTTGGTAGAGGAATTTCAAATTGGGCAGGTTTTAAAATTTGGCTAAAATTTTACAAATTTTGAATTTGTTTCACTCCTCCACAATCCTTGCTATTGGTTTAGTCTCATTCCGGAACACTCAAGAGTTCCTTCCTATCCAGGCCGCTCGCATTGTTAGAAGGGTATTGAAAAAAAGATCCGAATGATACTTATACACACCCTTGTTATAATCACTACCGAAACTTGTTTGATTAAGCATGCATCTTTGCATTGGCTAACTCGTAGTAAGTACGGTAAGTGACCAAGGATATGGTACTCGAGAACCGGACAATTATTGGTCCATGCATGTGCGTTAGCGTTCCCCCGCTCGTGTCATTCGGTGTGTACATACATCGGCCTGCAGCGCTTAACGTAGCGCGCGCTCGGCTCGATCGTTAGCAAGCGTACGTAAGTACGAAAAGTGACGGCCAACCACCAAGCAAGATCCGTTATATAAGACGTTGCGTCGTTTCCAACTACATATACACTGCAAGTCTGCAGCGCAGGAGTACTCTCCGCAGACCTATCCCGCTCGTCATCAGAGAGAGATGCCCCCCAACGGCGCCGCGGAGGTGGCGCGGCCACAAAGCCCTCTCCGGAGTATCTTGCCGCAGAGCCCCCTCCGGATCAAGCAGGACGGCAAGTTCTACGAGCGGCTCCTCACCAAGGAGAGCTCCGCGGCCAACCCCTCCTTCCGGTACTACTGGGCGGAGCCCGGCTCGGTGCCGTTCGTCTGGGAGTCCCAGCCCGGCACGCCCAAGGTGGACCTCTCCCGGATGGCCGCCGGCGCCCTCCCGGCCATCACCCCACCCCCGTCGTACCTGCTCCAGCACGGCAGCAGCAAGGTGGCCACCGCCTCACGTCCTCCGAAGAGCAAGGCAAAGAGAAAGAAGCGGTACAGGTTCAAGCGGATCAAGATCGGCTTCATCGCCGGCATCTTCCGGCGGCTCACCCTCGGGAAGGCGTGTCGGCGGTCGGCGCCGTCGTCGGTCCAGGTCTCGTCGTCCAGCCGGTGGCTGTTCTCTTCGGTGGCCACGGAGAGGGGCGATCACCGCCGCGACGTTCAGGAGCCCGCGGCCCAGAAGATCACCGTGATGTGCTCCGGGGCGCGCCCGAGCCCGTGGATGCTGCTATTTCGCGGCCTGGGGAGCCGCAGCCGCGGCGATGGTTGGCCGTAGATCACTCTCAGGTGTGGTACCATCGAGGGGTTAAGTGTGGTTTGTTATGGTTGCGAAAGATGTCAACAAATTGTACAAATTGTGTGTGTGCAGATCACTTGTTTAGCGTTGTCTCTTCGGCAGGCCGGCCGTTCGTTGTTGCCTAGTGTTGTATGGAACTTGTGTTGATTGTGCTTACAGATGGGAGTTCCACGTGCTTGGAACCTTTCGTTAATGTTTTGTTGTTTCGTTTTTTTATTATTTAGGGGTAAAACGGATGCGTAGTATCATTATTTTGCTTGTCCGGTTTTGCTAATCACCAGACGCATGTTGTTTCTGTGCTTAGAGATTCGTGTGCTTCAGCGTCGGATGTCGATTCGATGGACAAAATTTTGAATTATATATTGCTGGGATTTTTAGACGCTTCCCTTTGGTGCGTTACTGTTTACCGTACCATTAGCGTAGTTGCATTCATTAAGAGAATGCCTTGATGAAATAGTAGTATGGGCTTTAATGAAAGTGACTAACTAATGATTTGCATTAAACCGTATACTAATGTAACATTAGTCGTACTAAACTAGTGTGGTTGCGTACACCCCCGTATGAGCAATTACAGAAACGAAGGGAAAGACCTTATTACAGAGCATGAACAGTCCATTTCCCCCCTTCGAGTACGTTTGAAGTTTGAACTGCATGGCAGAAATCCACCCGGCACTGGCAACACAAGGAAATGCTAGGTGATGATCATCGTCGAATCAAATGAAGATGCAGCACATATACCAAGTTCGATCGAGTATAATTTTTGGCAATTTTCAAATAAATTTATATTTCTTGAATTCAAGTTATATTTTGACTGAATTTTTCTAAAAAATTATAAATTTTTTTATATTTCCGGATTTCGGATTTCTCGGT
The DNA here is from genome assembly GCA_036346245.1 of Bonia amplexicaulis. Lineage (NCBI taxonomy): Eukaryota > Viridiplantae > Streptophyta > Magnoliopsida > Poales > Poaceae > Bonia > Bonia amplexicaulis. Next base: position 12,869,826 of record CM070737.1, on the reverse strand, counting down.
GGGATCCAAAATTCTTTTCAACCGAAATTGTTTACCCTGTGCAGATCAATTGTTCTTCTTATGCTGGGGAGCATGCGGGTTGTTCATCTATGCGTCTCGATTACATGCATGCATGCATGCATGATGGTTTTTGCGATGCAGAAATGGTTCAGACACTCGCGCGGTGACTACCTGATACACCTGGAAAGTATGTCCGTGCTGAACGGGCCTGGGGTTCGCACAACAAATTCCATCACGTACTGGTCCAACACGGTAGCTATTTTCATTGAATATAAAGAAGCTTTTAGGGCGCGATACATAGTAATATACCGACACTCCGATAGGACTCCTACATGTTAAATCATTCAGCGGCAATCCAGTATATAAGCCTGTAGTGCAAGACCGCTACTTCCGAATTTCTGATAGACCGAGCCCAGAGCCGTACATGGCATTTTAGGGGCCATGTGCTAAATTTAAATTAGATCGTATATACTTAAAAAGGTTGTAGGACATAAGATAACAATCACATAGGGGTGAATGATGCTTTTAATTGTTTATGCTTTTTAAATCGTATCTCAAAATTTTCACCCCACTAGCTATTAGAAGCTAGGAAAATCCATTTAAGCCACCACCAAAAGAACTCAAACAAGAGCAAAAGCAAAACAGAGTTCAAACTTCAGAGCCAGTACTACATGCCAGGTACATCCGACGACCGATAGTACCGTAGGCCAAGGGTGGTATGGCTGCACCACCTCTATTCATAGAACAGAAAACCAACCCAAGCCTAACCCGAAAAAAGTACAATCTCCAAAACACAAGTTCAAATGACTTAAACTTTACACATACCTTGCCAAGAATGTCAACAACCTAATCCATCGAAGGATTGCATGGATTTTGGTCAAAATTCTAATATTTCCTTGAAACAAATAAGGTTGCATCAAAATCGGGCAAAACTCACAAACTTGTCATACAACTTGCTCGTGGGTTAAGAATGGCTAATATGGCTCTAAATAAGTTTTCACATATCATAGCAAGCTAGAGCACTCAAAGATTCAAGATCAGAACCCTTAGATCAAGATATCACAAGAAGTGCTTAAAATCAAACCAAACTGGGCAAACTCCTAAATCTTACACAACAAGTTCCTAGATGGATGACATATATCCTCAAGAGGCATTACCATCTCTTACACGTTCATGGAACCAGCAAGATCAAGAGAGAAGAGAGGAGAACAAAAACTCCAACCAAAATAAGTGCAAAACCAACAATATCAATAACACACCATGGATGATGAAGATGATTGATCTATTACAACTTGTAGATAAATATTTTATAGCCTCTCTACCATGGAGGATAGAGCTCTCACTCCCAAGAGTACTCACCAAAAATCCTAAAAGATGTGTTGGTTGCTTTCCTCTCTAGCCTCCATCCGTAGTCACCGACCACACCCACTACAAATAGATGAGACAACTAGCCCATATATAACCCTAATAGATACTATCCATTAGCATAACCGGAGAAACTTGTTAACCCCAGACACTGGGTTTTACACTCAACGCATGACTTATGAACGCTTTTCAAAGCGCATAAACCCAAATCCACTAAGGAGTAAACTTCCATCCACTTGGCCTCCTTAGCGATTTCTTGACCTAAACTGCTCTCCAAACACCCTCCAAGCACCACAATTTTGGTCCATTTTTCACTTTTGGTATTTTGGCTTCCCCGCCAAAACGACTTTGCCTTGACTATGGATCTCACCTCTTCCCGTGATCATCTGTTTATTTGCAAACAATTCCCATGCTTGCAACGTATAGGTCCACCAATGGCTCACGCATCGGCAAGCCTCTCCTTGTTGGTTCCCTCGAGCACACCTCACTTGCACCAACCACACCAATCGATGAACTATTTCTCGAACCTTCCCTTGGACATCCTTTATCCCTAAGCCTAGTCCCGGCCCACGCCATCGAACATGGCTGTCTCCAAGCACCCTACATATCAAATACCAAAATTATTTTCATGCACAATTTTTTCACAACATAACCCACGTTAGTCCAAACATACTTCATACACCATGAATGCAATGACTTAGACTCCACAACTCAACCCATTACAAATTCTCACATTATCCAAACCCTTTGCATAATCTCAGACAAAGCCAATCTAACTGCCATTAATAGACCGATCAAATTGTTCCAACAACCCGGTCAAACCCTGGTAACAGGTGAGCCGATATGACCGCTTGCACCAAGTCGGTACTACCGCCCCGTTCTAATTCCGGTCATACCGCTCTCTTCGGTAGTACCGCGGATCCCATTTGGTACCACCAGGTCTAGACACGCCCAAAATGACCTTTGTTAGAAAATAGTTACCGCCAACTATCATTTGGTCGCACTGCACTTTCGGTAGTACCGCGGCCACCTTGCATGTACTACCACCAACACTAGAATGGTACTACCACCAACCCCAGGCAGGTATTACCGCCTGAAAACTGACAGTAAGAATGAAACTTGCAAACTCAAATATAAACTCGGCACGATTTCCAATTGTTCAATCTACATGAACCAAGGATATTCTCAATATGGTTCTTCAAATGTACCAAACAAAAAACATTTTCACTTAATATTATAACTGTAATATATTTTTTTCTTACGACACAAAGGATCATGTTTTGCTAAAAACAAATCTCCAAACTAGTAAAAATGGACTTTCTACTCATCATACGTCCAATATTCCTCGGATTTTTTTTCATTTGCCTTTGTAATTAATCTTCCCTCAAGTAAACATCAATATCAAGTGTTACATGGGGTTTTTCCAATCCATTAAAAATTTTGGAGCCATTGTATAACCCAAGTAGGACTTCAATAAATTCAATTTATAAAAAAAAAATCCCTTTTGCAGATGCAACAACCATGTGAATACTCAACAAAATTCGATATGCAACAATTAAATTAGGGAAATAATATAGTTGTTTTCATAATCTTTAAAATATTAATTGGGCCCATATTTTTCCTAGGGATGATTTTTACCGTAAAAGTTTAGCGCAAGAAAATGAAGAGAGAGAAGCGGAGAAAGTGGATGTGAATAGGTGGGAGTTTTCAGGAAGAAGTGAATGCAAAGGCCACTTACTTGTTAATTATTATTATTTTACTATCAATACCAAGATTAAGATTTACTAATTGAAGGAGGTTTAAGTAGAAAATAGGGCCCTTAATTATTGGGGGCTCCGTGCGGTTGCTCATGCCGCACATGCCCTAGATACGGGCCTGACCGAGCCCATACCGTCGGAAACACAACCAATCTTGACAGCGCTCTTGCAACAAACTTAATGTTTAGGGCAGTTGACAACAGGATCTCCTCGGTATCCGTGGTACAGTTTGCTCCCGATGCACAAATACATCTACATACTAGTAACTTGTACTTGAATTTTACTTGGTTTATATACGTTGCAGTGTTCCTATTCTGGACCCGGCAGTAAATTAGCACATCATCAGAAGTTAACGACCATATATGCACGCATCGCACGTGGCCAGGTTTGACGCTTAATTAACTAGAGCGCGACAGTTTATACAAAAGTATTTCCTTCGAAACTGACGGCTTTTGATCTTTGCTATAGTACCTAACTTTCAACGGAGTATTTTCTCAAGATGAAGTCTACAAATTAAACGATATACACGTTAAAAGTCTAACATATGTACCATCTAAAATCGTAAATGAGTATCTCTCTTTCCGTAATCTATACCGTAAACAGCTAAAATAAAAAAAATTCAACTAAAAATCATAAGCCGTAGCCGTTGACAGACAGCCCTATATACAAACGTTCTATCTGATGGCATAGTAACTAGTACTGCACTGCACAGTCGTTCTCCAGACTTCTGTTCACTGGGACCCAATCAAGACTTGGCGCGAACTGGAATCTTGAAACATAAATGGAAGGCCAACGGCCGAATCATTCCTGCTCGTTAACACAGAGCAAACTTGGGGCATGTTAACGTGTCTGCCCCAGTCGATCTCTTGGTGGGTAAGCGAAGCCGTGAGAGATCGTCGCGACGTCGCCATGGGCAATTCAAGGTGCGCCGATAGGCGTTGAATTTTAGGATCGACAGAACGCCCGTACGTGCTGCCGACGGATATGCCATTCTCAGCTACCACCACCAGCAGATAGCACTCACTGATTGCCGATCAATGCAAGTTTTTCAAATCTGAAATCTATATAAATGTATCTCCTGACCAGACAAATTTGCTAGCTGGAGTTATGTTGTAGTAGTAGTATAATTGATCCATTCATGACAGTACAATTAGCTTCAAGGTTCGGTTAACTAGCCTTGGCTAAGTTGAGTAGTTGACTATTGACAAGAGTTAAGATACATATATAAATCTAGTAGTCACAGATCATGCATGATGACCTGGTAGGGAGCAGGGTTACTAGCTAGCTAGGGTAAGTCTGTGTGACGGGTATCTCTTTTCATCTCCTAAAAACTATTTTTTAGTTTTTCTATACTAACTAGATTTTAAACGAGATATCTTTTTAATACGGGTTTACAAATTAATTGTAGTACATACTGTAGTAATTTTATTTATGTCAGGTACATACTGTAGTAATTTTATTTATGTCAGCCAAAACTGCACGTAAATTTCTGTTACTCCGTATTCTCTCTTTAACGAACAACAAAAAAAACCATGAGCCGCAGCAAAAAATGAGCCTCTTCTTTTCAACTTCTAAAAATTGATTTTCAACTTTTCTACAGTAATTAACTTTCAAACAAAGTATCTTTTCAAGGTGGGCTTTGCAAGTTAACTGTAGTGCACATCGCAATGACTTCATTTATATCGGCCAAAATTGTATGTAAGTTTCTGTTATTCTATACTATCTCTCACAAATAGTCTAAAAAGATATAAGTCGCATTCAAAAGTTATAAATCGGAGTAAAAAAGAACATGTTCATAACAGGCCCATGATTTGCCGCATCTGGCCGCTGAGCTTAATTTGTAGGGGTACGGCCCTTGAGATGTGTAGAGGACTAACCAGCAAGTGCAAGGCCCCCGTGGAATGGGACTTGTGTGCATAAGGGGGCAAGGGAAACATATATGATATATCCAAGCATGCATGGTATTGCCTAGCACTGCAGACGCCCAGATTTGTTTCGGCGGATTGGAACAACTTCGGATTTACGTTTCGCGTCCTATCTGTAGGCTCCATGTTACGCTAGTAACAGTTAGGTGGACATTAAGAATTCGTCCTCTATGTCACATGCAGTGAGTACTATGCATTATGCACCTAAACTAGATAGCTAGCTAGGAAGTAGAGCAGTATTAACACCACGAAGACAGATCACTATGGTATACTTTGGCCTGTCAAATCTTCAGCAACCTAGCTAAATTATATATATATATATATATATATATATATATATATATATATATATATATATATATATATATATATATATATATATATATATATATATATATATATATATATATATATATCACCGCTTAATTTAGTTTGAGTTTCTGACTTCTATCTTATTTTTTACTATTTCTAAATTTCGTTATATTTTGTTTTTGAGTTTTTTTCTGGTTCTTTTTTCCCGTATTCGTTTATATTGTCCGTGATGAGCTAATCTATTTTTTTCTATTTTTAAATTTAATTACGCTAAATAAACCATCATCAGTTATAGTGTAATTTCAATCATAAGTCAATTTATTTTAGCCTAACCGAACGGCACCTGAGTGTAGCAGTATTAACACCACAAAGACTTTTCAGGTTTAGCACTTTTTAAATGCTCAATTCTGTAAGCAGCACGTACGTCAAATGAACTACCTGGCTATTTGGAAAAACGTACACTTCCATAGGACCATAAGCAAATGCATGCAACCAATTAGCCCAATCCAGTAAAAAAATGCACTAGTCCATTACACCAATATGTATAAGTTGTCATCATCTAAAAAATAGTACACAATTGTTAGACCATGTGACTAGATCTAGAATATTTATGGTGATAAATAATTGATAATGTTGTTTATTGATGTTATTTGAGACGTGTGACATGTGTGAACTTATGTCGATCAAATTGAAAAAATGCACGTACGTCAAATGAACTACCTGGCTATTTGGAAAAACGTACACTTCCATAGAACCATAAGCAAATGCATGCAACCAATTAGCCCAATCCAGTAAAAAAAATGCACTAGTCCATTACACCAATATGTATAAGTTGTCATCATCTAAAAAATAGTACACAATTGTTAGACTATGTGACTAGATCTAGAATATTTATGATGATAAATAATTGATAATGTTGTTTATTGATGTTATTTAAGACGTGTGATATATGTGAACTTATGTGGATCAAGTTGAAAAAATACACGTACGTGAAATGAACTACCTGGCTATTTGGAAAAACGTACACGTCCATAGGACCATAAGCAAATGCATGCAACCAATTAGCCCAATCCAGTAAAAAAAATGCACTAGTCCATTACACCAATATGTATAAGTTGTCATCATCTAAAAAATAGTACACAATTGTTAGACCATGTGACTAGATCTAGAATATTTATGATGATAAATAATTGATAATGTTGTTTATTGATGTTATTTGAGGCGTGTGACGTGTGTGGACTTATGTCGATCAAGTTGAAAAAATGTATGCCGAAAAAAAAGTTACTTTGGTCTTTGTATATGCAGGAAGACTCGAAGACGATCGTGGTCTACGACGAGAACCGGGGAATGACTTGGTGCAAAGTCATAGTCTAGAGGATTAAGAATGCTAGAGGAGACAGTCGTGCTCGAGTTAAGGTGTGTGGAGATAAAAAAAATAGATAATACGTGTTAGAGCGAGCTGCGGTCCGAAGGCTACGATATGTAACAATTTTGGACTATACAAAATAGGGTAGTATTATAAAAGTTGAAAAACATGTATTACGAAAGGGTTTCGAGTCACTTATTTGTTAAAATTAGATAAAAACCGTTTGAACCCTAGACTACAAATAGAGATGGGTTAGGACTAACTCTAAGACTGGACAAATGCAATTTTCGATCTAGGATTTGAGAGGTATTAGAAGGACACTTTATAGTTACAAACATGATAATCCAATAATAAAAAATAGATCTGGTAAAAAAAAGAAGAGAGCGCGCTTCGTCTCTCTTCATCCTCGGAATTGGTGCATCACGGCCAACCACGCGATTGTTCATCGCGTCAAAGCAAAGAGGTAAGGAGCTGATTCGTGCATGGCCCTCACGTGACGAGCAGACGATGCATCACACGGCGACTAGGCGAGGTCCTATCAGCGGGTCACGTCACGAGTCCCACGGACGGATTCACATTAGAAGCACCAGGCAGGCATTCCCGAACAAAAAATCCGAAGGCACATCTATTCTCGTAACAGAAGGCGCTCGCTCCCAACGATATGCAAAGCAACACACCCCACCATGTAGCAGTGGTAGTACACAGTAATTTTTATTTTTGCTAAAGTACTGTGCAATAGCCAATGAAAGTGATAGACCAGATTTTTGCGGCCTCCTACAGTACAAAACTGTAGCTTCGTCACTCTTAATTCAAGATTGATTCAAGTAAAAAGCGTAATTATCATAGCTTTTGGCGTCTTTTTTCCGTATTCGTTTATGCGTTATGCAAACAAATTTTTATATTTTCATCACTTAATAAGATTGATTTGAGTGATGTTGATTCTGAAAGCGACGATAAGGACAATGGTAGGAAGGCAAAGAAGTGGACTTCATAGGGATGTACTTTACGGCAAACAGTGAGGAGCTCAATAATGATGATCTCTATAGTAATCTTGATAAAGTAAAATCTCAATAATGGTTCTATAGTAATCTTGATTTATCTCGATTTATCTCGTTGTTTAGATTGATAGAAGAACTCAAAAAGTATAAAAAGAAAATTAAAAATCATAATCTTATTGTTGAGAGATTAAATTATGAAATTAATAGACTTGGAGCTTCTATTGCTGATGATGAATCTTGTCAAATTTTACATTCTGAGTTAAGAGTCTGCTAGAATAATTAATACATCAAACTTGATTCAACTTAATGATGTAACTGCTAAACTTGATGAATTAAGATTGTCACCGACTCTTGTGATGAAAAGTTAAAACTTGCAATTGATGAAATTGAAAAGCTCAAGTTTAATTCTTCTACATGTTTAGAGTTAAGTATTTCAAATACCCAATTTAAAACTTGCTCAAATTGTGAATTGCTAGAAACTAGACTTAATTCTTTTTAGGAATCAATTCAACAGATACTTTATCATAAGATATCTTCTTGTTCTAATTGTCCTAAACTTAGTACGAAAATAAATACATTAAGTAGACAACTTAATGATTTTACTGAAAAAGAAATATTAGCTCAATCTAGTGCTTTTAAGAATCTTGTGGATAAACTTGTTAAATGCACAACTTGTCCCACTTTAGCTAAAGAAAATGAGTACCTTAAGGACATTTAGAGATTTTCTTTTGGCAAGAAAAATCTTAATATGATTCTAGACAAGCCAAAAGCACCGGTCTAGGGTTTAATGCTGCAAATTATACCAAGAATAATCCACCTAAGGTTGTTAAGATCATTGAAAGTTGGTCAATTGAAACAAAAATTGAGCCTCATAAAACTATATTTAAATTTACTTTTTTTGTGCAAATTTTATTGAATAATGTTGTTGGTGCTAGCTCATCATCTCAAAAGAATTTTAATTATATTAAATTTCTTTACACTTACTATGGAAGAGATAGACACTTGCATGAATTTTGTTTAGACATGCTAAGAATGTGAAGAAGAAAATATTGAATACTTAAGATAAAAATATGCAACCTCTTTTGTTCCTAGAACTAATGCGAAAGCTAAATTTTTAAATAACTTTTATGATGACTGTAAACCTGCTTCACGTATTGGATTGGGATATCATTCAAATAATCCACGTTCTTTTTAGTGTTCTGATCGCCCATATGCTCATGGTTTTAGTTCTAATTTTGTTGTTGTTCTTCCATATTTAGTGTCTCAGTACTGGATTCTTATATCTTATTTCACCGACCCTAATACTATAACATCGATGTTTCCTTGACTGGTGATTCAAGATGGTTCTCCTCCCTCACTAAGTCATCCAGTGATGAGTTAATCACTTTTGATGATGCCTCAATAGGTACTGTGATGTCTAACGGTACAGTGCATGTTAATAATAAATTCATTCTCAAGGACGTTGCTTTGATTGCTGATATTCTCATTAAGGCACTTGATACTTCTCGATTTGTTCATTTGTGGAGTGAGTTGGGGTATTTTATCCAATGGGATTGTTCTGAGGGGAGTTATTTTTGTATACCATTGTAAAAGCTTGTTTTTATTTTTGAGTACTTGAATTATTATTTGAGCCAATAATCACGAAACAAGTCATGATGTGTATTTTGAGCTTTTTTATCATGATTTTATATATGTAGCTTAACAAGGCCATAATTAGCTATGTATTAAATTTTGTCAACGTGAACAAACAACATGGCAAGGCTAAATTTTTTTGGCTAAGCTTTGGTTAGAGTAATTACTTCTTGAGATGTGTCATGTTTAAATAGCTAGTTAAATCCTGATTTTAAGCCAAATCTAACTATGAGCCATTCTAGTTTCTTTTTGAATCACGTTTAGCTTTTATAAAAATACATGTGGCAAATTATGGTGAAATTGCTAATTATGTATGCATCTCAACAATTCTTTCCCACAATGCGGCTTGTCATTGTATTAGGCATGAACTTGACGGAGTTTTGTATGACCGAGATCATGAAACCTTAAGCTTTTTGCTTGGCATGATCGAAAAGTAAGACTTGAAATGCTATAATTAATGAAATATGATTCAAGTTGACTCGAAAAAAGGTTATTATAAATGTGCTGAAATTAGTTTGGATTGAAGCTCATGAAGCCGTTGTAGATGGTTCCTAGTCCTTTATTGAGATAAGTCATACTCAAGTGTCAATAATAAAGTTCTATGTGTTGAGTTATGTAAATCTATGTTAAGCTTTATACTTCATTTTGGCACTTGTGACTCACTTAGTTCTTAATTCTAATATCTAGATTTACATATGTATTTTTAGATGACTATCTTCTTTAATGAGATCTTTAGCTTAACTGGTCATTTTTGTGAAGGTCTACCGTGTACATTAATTTGCTTAATCACATTATAAGCTTCTTTAGACCTGCTTTGTTATATATGCATGCTTATGATCGGGCAACCTTTATAAGTGCGTGATTTTGTACACATCAATTCAATTGATTTAAATAATCTTTAAGTTTTCATAGCGTGTTTTCCTAAAAAAAAATTGGATCAATGATACTTGGTTGTAAGCTCTCCTTTGTTGTCTCTTCTTTTTGTGCCTTGATGCTTACATTGCCAAAAGGAAGAGATTTGTGCGATTTGTGGTATAAAATGCTAAATGCTTTTCGGTATGCTTTGTGAGATATTTGGGAGAGATTTATGGCTTGTGGCTTAAAATGTTTTTTTGGCTTCAGTTCTTCACTTAGACCTGTTTGAAGTATATTATCTTGAGGTGTTGCCAATATATTCATTAAAGGGGGGTTGTTAGACCATGTGGCTAGGTCTAAAATATTGTGATGATGAATAATTGACAATGTTGTTTATTGATATTATTTTAGGTGTGTGATGTGTGTGAACTTATTTCGGTCAAGTTGGGAAGAACTTGAACCGGAAAAGATGTTGTTTTGGTCTTTCATGTGTAGGGCAACTCAGAGGTGATTATGGTCTACGACGAGGAGCGGAGAAGGCTTGGTGTAAAGTCATGGTCCAGAGGGTTAAGGATAGAGCTGGGACTTGGGCCGTGCGGCACGCCCAAGCCCATCGTGCTTCGTGCCGCTTTGTGCCGTGCCGTGCCGACCCACGTCGTCTCCGGCCAGGCCCAAGCACGACCCAAAGCCTACCGTGCCAGCGTTCGTGCCGTGCCAGCCCAAGCCCAGCCCGAAATTACTATACACGAAGGCGGTGACGATGGTCGTCATCTTCCTTTCTCTCGTACCCACCTCATTTAAAACTAGTTGAAATTAAATTAATTGCATAAAAATATGGGCACACAATGACATAAATATTTTGAGAAAAAGTGAAATTTCTTTGAGTGGGCGGGACGACCCCACTCCCCACCTCCCTCGGTCCTCCTTGCCTCCCTCGCCTCCTCGCCACCGCCTCCTCCGCCTCCGCATCCGCAGCCGCCCGCCTCCCTCGCCTCGGTCCCTCCGCTCGCCGCCTCCTCCCCACCTCCCCCCCCGCCTCCTCCCCACCTCCCCGCCCCCTCCTCCCCGCCCGCCCTCCTCCCCACCTCTCCCGGGCTCCCGTCGCGCCGCCTCGTCCCCCACCTCCCCGCCCCGCCGCCTCCTCCTCCACCTCCCGCGCCGAGGTGACGACCTTCAACCGGATCCGACCGAGGTGACGATAGCGCTGCCGGTGGAACAGATGCCGAGTTCCCGACGGTGGTGTGCTAGTGTGTATGTTTGTATAGTTGTATACTTGTATGTGTGCTTGTGTGATTGTGCTGCACTGCTGCCATGTTCTGCCGATCTGCTGCCCCTTCATCTTCCCGAGTCCCGACTTCTCCGCCGTGCCTCCCGTGCCCACCGCCCACAGTGCTACCGCGTCTTGCTTGGTGCCCGCCATGCTGCGTCTTGGCCCGAAAGCACGACACGATTTGCCTTGCCGCCGTGCCACCCACCGTCTTTGGATGTTCGAGCCCGGTCCGGTCCACCGTTCGTGTCGGGCCGGGACGTGCCACCACGCAGTTAGGCCGGGCGGCCGTGCGTGCTTTGGCTAGCCCAAAAAAGCACGACCTAAGTCCCAGCTCTAGTTAAGGATGCTAGAGTAGACGATCGTGCTTGAGTTGCGACGTGTGAAGATCAAAGATGGATATTACGTGTTGGGGCTACGGAGGTGCAGTCCAGAGGCTACGACACGTGATAATTTTGGAGTGTCAAAAATTTGGTAATGTGCCAAAAGTTGAAATAGCGTGTTACAAAAGGGTTTTAGGTCTCTTATTTGTTGGAATTGGATAAAAACTTGTTTGGTCCTAGATTATAAATAGATATAGGGTTAGGGACTAACCCAAGGCTGGACAAATGCAATTTTCATGATAAGGTTTGAGAGATGCCAGAAGGGTAGTTTATAGCTACAAGTATGATGATCCAGCAATAAAAAAATAGATCTAATAAAAAAGAAGACGACGTGCTTCATCTCTCTTTCTCCTCGGAATTGGTGCGTCACGACCGGCCATGCGATTGTTTATCGCGTCAGAGCAAAGAGGCAAGGAGCTGATTCATGCATGGTCCTCACATGAAGAGAAGACGATGCATCACACGGCGACCAAGCGAGGTCCCATCGGCAGGACACGTCGCAGGTCCCACAAACAGATTCACGTCATGAGCAAGTAGCAGGCAGGTGCTCCCGAACAGAGTCCGGGGCACATCTATTCTCGTAACAGAAGGGGCTCACTCCTAACGATATGCAAGCACCATGTAGCAGCAGTAGTACACGGTAGTTTGAAATCTACGGCTTAAGTTTTTATTTTTGCCAAAGTATCTAACAACAGCCAGTGAAAGTGGTAGACCTGATTTTTGCGATCTGCTACAGTACAAAATTGTAGCTACGGTAATCTGCTACACGTACTGTTTGCTACAGTATCCATACTATTTGCTATAGTATCATACAGTACTAGAGAGGGGAAAAATAATATTTTTTCCTTCTTTTGACATCCTTTTGTTTTTATGTTCTTGCTGTGTTGGCAGGTTGGATAATTAGAAGATAGTAGATTTAAGAAAAAAAATTTCACTATAAATTATAATCATTTATTTCTCTGATTAGTATCGGTGATCCTATGACAACAAATTTGTTAGAAGGAAACTGTTGCAAGCTAGCTCGACGTTTGTTAATGCGCACCTTCTCTGTGCGTCTCACCATCAGATAACCAATTAAAGTATGGATTGGAATAGTTCATGAATTGATGGTATCGTGTAGACGTTGACGTGAACACGCTCCCCATGCACGCGCTGACGCGCGCTCTAATTCTGATCAGTACCATCGTCTTCTGGGAATTTTTTTTGCCTATGTTGTTTTTTGGTTTTTTTTTTCTTTTTTTGGGCAAGTATGATTTCGGGTGGGCGTTTTTTTTGTGATTCTAGCTCTCTCATGAGCACGGATGCATCGGTGAGCCACGTGGAGGGCAACTCACGGCCCCGGAACGCGGATTGTAGGCCCCACCTCACGGCGGCGCGGTGCACGCGGGCTCACCGGGCCCACCACGTTCAGCGGCCCCCGACCGCGGGAGTAACCAGAACGCCTCCGAACGTCTCTGACAAAGTAGCAGTGGCCTTTATGTACGTGTGCATGCAAGTGCACAGTTCAACTTGGAACAGGAATTAAAGCTGCAAGGGATAAAACGTTTGTGCAGACGCCGGTGGCGATTCAAACGCGTACAGTACAGGGGATCGATGTGGACGTATGTACTACGTACGTACTATACGGATCTCAAAATTGTATAGGTAGGAGCACGTTAGAAAGGCCGGCGTAAACAGAAGCAGCGTGCACAATCAGATGCGCCGTACGGTTAATTAGTGAGGAGGGAGTGCAGCCAGAAGAACGAGCGCCAAATTCATCCGCGCCATGCATATCCGCAGCTATCGTCGGGCAGATGTTCCGACGCGACGTATGTTCTACTAGAAGCGGGTGCGCGGCGCGACGCCGCGCAAGTCACCGTATGGACCGAAGTAAAAGAGGGGAAAAATCTGCGAGTGGTTAAAAAAAACCGAGGACGTTTACGTAATTTCGGAGGAATAAAAGGGTTTTTTCTGTAAACAATAGGGACCCGCAAGGACCTGTACGTAACTAAAAAAAGGTAGTATACGCAATTTGGGAGACCGCGGGGGGCCATCCTGCAAAGTGGAGGGAAAAAAACTGCCAGGGATTGTTTTGTGATGATAAAGGACCTGTACGTAATTTAGAAAAAACAAAAGAAAAGCGCTCCCTAATAAAAAAGGATCTATACGCAATTTGGGAAATCGCGGGGCGCTATCCTGCAAAGTGGAGGGTGGGAAAAAAATTGTCAGGGACTTTTTTGTGATGAAAAAGGACCTATACGTAATTTTGAGAAAACTCGGGAAAACACCTCGTCCGACCGTACGCGTTTTTCGCTGGCTTCGCGCGGACACGCGGCGCGCGCTGGCCGACGTGGCGTCGCTCTCCGCGCGAAGAGTCCCCGCTCGTAATAAGGTAAGTATTTGACATTATGTTTGATGGCCAGTCGGATGCTTCTTTTAGCAGGACAGTCGATGTCTTAGCTAGCAACGAAAGGTTGCATTGGGCATTGGCCCCTTTAAGGCCGACGACATGGAATAGTTTGCCCAAAAGTAAATGGGCGTGCAATGGAATGACATGGAAGGCCCATGACCTGCATCGAACAAAGAAAATTACGGTGATATATAAAAAAAAAGCCGACAGTACCCCTCTCTTCAAAGAAATACAGCCCAACACCTCTCCTAAGCAATACGGCCCAGTATTTCTTCCCTTTTTCTTTTTTTTTCTGTTGAGAAATTGTCCCCTCCTTTTCTCTTGCAAGCTAAAACCGGATTTCAAATATTAGGAAATCATATCAAACTAACGGACGAAACTGCCAATGTGAAACGAATTTTTAGATACCGAATGGGTAATTTTGGAAACTACGTGGACATATATAAAGTCACAAACACATTCTAATTTAGCCTAAAATTTCGGTTTTCGGTTTTGTGCTTCTATTGTTGGATATTGATACGAAGGAAGAAAACCTGACTGATCTCTAAAAAAAACCAAACGCCTATATTGTATGGACATCCACACCTCAAAAATCAATCAATTGGCTTCCTGATTGGCAGAAAACAAACTGAATGGCCCCAGTTGAGACAAAAGTGATTCTTTATTAATCTGAATGGCACTGAAAACTTGGAAACTGAAGATGTTGTAGTAACTAGTAACTGATACGGGTAGTCAGTCACACAATAGGGGAAATGGTGAGGTGGTTGCGCCAGATGCATGCCCAGGTAGCTTCGTCTTTTCAACAGCATTTCATTCCCTTGACATGAGCAGAAACACCATAATCGAGTCAACCTTCACTTGCCAACATTTCTTCCTCACCTCGATCTCCTGCACATTTACTTACTATACCAGTTGCACATGCTTTAGGCGCATCCCCCTTACCTTGCCTTTTATGCACTATTTCCTTCCTTGCAATTCCAAACTTTACACTTCTGTACCTCTCGATCCCTGCCCTGCATCTCCCCTTCCCCTCATTCTCTTCTGCTTGCCCATCTCCTCCTCGCAAGCACAGGAGAGCATGCCTCAATGTCCACGGAAAGGTAAGAGGCCACCACAAGTAGGTGCTCAATGCCTCAGTTAATTTCCTCCTCTTTTGTTCCCTGCTTGTGTCTTCTTCTTTTTTTTGTCCTTTCAAAGTTCTCGATGTCTTATCTCCAAAAGAATCTAGGAAGTGTTTTTGATCTATTCCTTTTGCTTGAAAGGTTAATCAAGAGATAAACAGTAGTAGTGCATTTTCTTGTTCTCATGGTTAGAATTCTACCATTGTGGTTTGCATCGCACCCCTTAAGATTCCCCCTAATTAGTTCCATGCAACAAACCCTAAATAGCAACTCCGCCTTTTGGACTTCCGCCAGGGAGAGACTCGATGAGATCGGCAAGAAGATCAAACGAGAGCCGGAAGCCGCCGCCGGCGTCGTAGTCGCCGCCTCACCGACTGAGCACCACGCCCCCCGCCGCCTCGACCTCGGCGACGCCCTGAACACCGTAACCCCGTGCGCCGCATGCAAGCTCCTCCGCCGGCGCTGCTTGCATGAGTGCCCCTTCGCCCCCTACTTCCCCCCGCACGAACCCCACAAGTTCGCCGCTGTCCACAAGGTCTTCGGCGCTAGCAACGTCTCTAAGATGCTCCTGGTACGACCCAACAATTTTAAAAGAGAATTTTTTTAAAAAAAAACTGTGCTGTGCGTGTGAATGGCTTCGGTCGGTGCAACGTGTTTTAGGAGGTGGCCGAGTCGGAGAGAGCCGACGCGGCCAGCAGCCTGGTCTACGAGGCGAATCTGCGGCTGCGAGACCCGGTGTACGGCTGCATAGGTGCGATCTCGATGCTGCAGCAGCAGTTGAACGCGCTGGAGGCCGAGCTGGAGGCCGTCAGGGCCGAGATCTTCAAGCACAGGTACCGGCAGGTCACCGCCGGCGCGGCGGGCCTCATGGACGACGTCCATGCCGCGGCCATCTTCGCGGCTCCTGCACCGCCGCCGGTGCATGCAGGGGACGTGGTGTCGGTGGCCGAGGCTGGCCAAGAAGTCGCAGCTGGCGCCGGGGCGCCCGGGATGTCGGCGCCGTCCGCCGTGTATGCTGACGACTACAGCTCCCTCAACACAAGTGAGCATGATGCATACTTTGGTTGAGATTTATTTAACATTTTGGTGAGATCACAATTAAACCGGGGAATAAACCATGTGCAAGTTTTCTGCTACTTAAAACAACGAGTTAATGAGTACCGAGTGATGTGTCCTCCATCTCCTCCCACTTCTTCTCTCACATCCTTTTCCACACTTAAAAAATATGTAACAAAAAAAACATGGCATAACAAATAAATTAACTACTAAAATTTTTGAGAACTGACCGTTCGCTCAGTGGCTAAGGTTGCCCTCGACCAAGCTGTCCATCGGGCTTCAATCCTCCGGATTGGTTCGGTGCATCTTATCTCACACACCTATCTATTCAATGAGAAAGTATATGTTCACGCTCTGTAAGATACTTTATAAAAAGTTTTATAATTTTTATAACTATTTACCACTTTTAAAAATTATTTGAGCAGCATGTAACTAAACGACTGATTAACCACTAGTGGCTGGGCTACTGCCGTACAGTGTCCGGCAGAGGTAATTAGTTCAGCCATTAGTCCTTAATTATCTATTTAATTATGTATTACTTAAATAATTTTTAGAGGTAGCAAAGTGGTGTAAAAAATTACATAAAAATTACACAACGTAGAACACTATATAAGGAAACTCTATAAAAAATTTCGTAATTTTTCACAGCTATTTTCTACTTCTAAAAATTCTTAGAGCGGTACATAACTGCTTAATCGTTTAGCTAATTATACGTCGTTCCAAGAATTTTTAGAGATAGCAAATGGACTAAAAAATTATAAAAAATTACAGAATATACCACAATGCCTTGGGAAGCTCCACAAAAAATTTCATAATTTTTTGAACTCATTTGATATATTTAAAATTTTAAATAAATATTAAATAAAAAATTAGTGCAGGTAATTAAGCTGGCTAATTAGCCGGCTTAATCACTGCCGCCCCCTCACCAAACAGCAAGCTTGCCTGCCATCTGCCCACCGGGCGATAGGCTGCCTGCCGTCTGGTGAGAGGGCGACAAGCGCCTGTCGTCGGCGGCTGCGCGTCGCCTTGCAGGCGCTGCCGCTCGCTCATCGGACGACATAAATGTTTTTTTGTTAATACGGTACGTATACAGCTATTTTTATAAATATGACGTGAAATAATGCTAAATATGGATTTAACTCAACCATTTCCTTTGCCTAATATACATGTTTGCTACACTGCTTTTGTCTGTGCTTTTTGATATAATAACGGACGGCAGAGACAAAAACCAAATGCCCTTTTCTGCTACACTGCTTTTGTCTGCACTTTTTGAGATAGTAACGAACGACAGAGACATCGACACAGACGAAACACATAATTTTAGGTTTTAAAAGCTGTTTGAAAAATCCGCTTTAAACAATTATCTCGTTTATTTTAGTTTTTGAAGGAGTCAAAAGTCAAAAATAAAAAGAGGGGAGGGGGGCAAAACCAAAAGCTCAAAACAATGGGGCCGCCTCGTTTGCTGTTCGTTAGTTTATTTCCGACGAGAGAGAGTTGGGTTGGGAGTCGCGTGTGTGGCCCGTGTGGGATGGGATGTGATGGGATTTGGTCCACCGTCGTGCCTGCTTGACATGGCGGGCATCCCTGCTTGTCGGCACTCAACTCCAGTGCCGATGTTTAAGTCTGGCACTAAACTCGAAACCCAGCACGGAATGCCAGCCAGCTTCCTACTCGTACATATCTACTTGCACTAGTGCATAGGACTTAACTACATTTCCACGGACATGATATGCATGCGTTTCATATAGGCACAGAGAGGATGGCAGGACAAAGAAATGCTGAAGCTAACTGACATGAATCACGGATTTATCTTCAGAATATGGGGCGGAAATCTCATCTGCGACTGCGTGAGCTGCACTTGGGCAGCTTGGGCATGCTAGGTTTTTGATGTCTCAGTTCACGTGCTTTTACCGGTCGGCGGCGCAATGGTGCAAGAACGCTCCGCAGATATCACCTAACCAAAATCGTCTTGGGTAGCGACGAAGCAGCTCCGTTGACTAGGAGCTGCCGACGCTGCGTGCACAAATCGTGAGAAAGCTGCACGTGGTGGTGGCTGCTATACGCGACCTTCGATCGTACCACCGCTGCTGCATGTCTGGTGGGTGACGGGTGAGTCGAGTACACAATTACACATGGCATGCATTGCTTGCTACCTTTCATCGCCCGTGATCCACCGGCAGTAGATTTTTGCTCCCAAAACACGTGAGATCGCGAGTCTTGGTAACTGAAACCAAGAGAAAATGTCGACGTTACCAACGCTCCGCCGGCTAAGCCATGGTCACTGCTATGCCAGCGTCTTATTAACAAGAGATAATTCTTTATAGGGAGTGGCTATTGCAAAGGTGATTGAAATTTTTTTATCTTTCAATCATTTGAAGTTACACTTTTAATCAATTAAAATTGCAGTTGATTTTTTTGGAGGGGAGCTGCAACTTCAGTTGATTGAGAGTGCAACTAAGTGTAACTTTAGTTGCACTCTGAATCACCTGAAGTTGCAGCTGTTTTTTGAAGAGGGGCTGCAATTTTAGTTGATTGAGAGTGCAACTTCAAATGACTGAGAGATGCATAAATTTCAGTCGCCTTTGCAATAGCAAAACCGTTCTTTATATGCCACTAAATGACGCCCACTTCTATAAAATATCACTAAAAAATACTCTTTTTATTATATACCACTGAATAGCACCGAAAATCTATTATATGCTATTCAGTGACATATAATAGAATTTCGGTGCTATTCAGTGGCATATAATAGGGAGAGTATTTTTCGATGGTATTTTATAAAAGTGGATGTTATGTAGTGGCATATAATGAATTATCTCTATTAACAACGTCATTCCCGGTGCTAGACTTGTCAATAGGGACGCAATCGGAGCTGATACGAATAGATATCACCCATCCTATATCATATTCCGTATTTTTTTCTCGGAGTCGGACATAAATAATACCGGATACCCATTTCTCCATTCCGTATTCATTCCATAAGTCTTCGAACGGTCGGTCGGACGGAAATTATCTGCTTCTTTACACAATACATTGGATAGTAAGGTGTAATCAAAGCGAACACAGAGAGACTAATCATTGAGATGTCGAAGGAAGATCACTCAATATTCCCCACCTGTTTAAATGTGGCAATCCGCCTATATATTAAATTGTTCATAAGTGAAGTCACAATAGATTTTCTTATATCATTTGACATACGGATATATATGGACGGATATCACTCATTCCGTATACTATTCTATTTTTTTGAGACGGAGTCGAACACAAATAGTATCAGATACTTATTCACTTTTTTCATATTCACTCCACGAATCTTTAATCGATCGGTGGAATAGAAATTATTAAGTCCGTGTGCACCTCTACTCGTCAGCTGGCGGGGTGGCCCACTACCGACGTGCGCGGCGGTAATGAACTGGGCCTTTTACTGACATGCTAGCTGGAACTAGTGTCATGAAAAAAGGCCGACTCGGCCGACTAATTGGTGACTGTCTAAACCGCTATTAACATCGGCGAATGATTAATTGACCGCATTTACCATTTAATCATGGAAATAGCTTATTGTTACCCACCCATTACAGTAAATTAAATTACAGTGTTGTTCGTAGTATGTACCATATGTTTGAAGTACAAACAAATGAGATGTAAAACATAGCAAATGGTGCTTTGTGGAGTGATAATTTATAATATTTTGGGTAAACAAAATGTTTGTAATTAATTTTTAATATAAATAAATATATTAATAAGAATGTATAACCGTCTATTAAATTTCAATTAATCAACCGTATAGCGATTAATCGCTTAACGGTACCCTATCCATCCCTCCAGCGCATGCCATTTTCTACAACACTGGCTGGAGTCCGTTAAATTCTGATTAGTCGCCATATTGCAATCAATAGCTTAGCGGTATCCCATCCGTCGCATACCGTTTTCTACAACGCTAGCTAGAGTCTGTTCCGATTAATCGCCCGTATCTTTACTATTATAAAAAAACGAATTGATAGTTGTATGTTTATTCTTCTTTAACCACTCTATTCTCTTAATTTCTCATCATTCTTCACTTTCCAACCGATCAGAGCAACTCTCTTTTATATATAGCATGTTCTCTATATATTCAATGAGTTCCGTTGCAACGCACGGGTACGTAACTAGTAACTAGTTACAATTAATCACAAAACTGTCCATCGAGCGCGTAACTAGTAACTAGTTACAATTAATTATCTTCTTACCATTGTTTGAGCAATCCATTTGCACCGTATGAATCCAACATGTTTTCGGTTTTATCTTCAAAATGAAAAAAAAAAAAGATATGCTCAACGAAGGATCTTGTTTCCATATTGGGCCCTTCTAACTTTGTAGTTAGGTTGCCTCACGACCTGTGTAAACAGTTATGGGCCAGAGTAGTGCATTCTCTTTTCTGCCACAAGTGAATCCCTCGTATCCAAATATCTGGACCATCTCATCACTAATTCACTATCAATGTGAACACCTAGCCTTTGTGCTCTACAGTCTTTTGTAGTATATCGATTATGCATATACCTCACTTTCATCTCTTTTTTTTATAGAAGTGTAGGATCGAATAGGCAACAAAGAGAGAAGTGAATGGTGCCTTAAAATTTTTCTAAAATTATTTATTTATCTTTTACTCCGATAGCTATAAAGTTATAAAGATTAGGATAGAAATTCTACTTGAAAACCAAAGAATCACCGAGCTGAGCGCGACCTGATCAAAATCAACGTGGACGGATTTCAACTACCAGTTGAAAATCAATGTGGTCGAAATTCGACTGCGAGTCAGAAATCAATCGTGGTCGGAATTCGACTACCAGTCGAAAGTCAACGTGTCGAAATTCAACTCTAGTGGTTGACGACCAGAGAGCGGTCGAAAACCAACATAGTTGAAAACTAATGTGGAAGAAATTCAACTCGAGTGATCAACTACCAGAGAGTGGTCGAAAATCAACATAGTTGAAACCAACGTGATCGAAGGCCAACGAGTGGTCCAAAGCCGACGTGATCGAATCAGGTCGAAATACGACCAGTGAGTGGTCAAAATCCAATGTGGTCGAAAAGAACTAATGTGATCAAAAACTTGAACGTGGTCGAAAACTCAGAGGAACAGAGAAGAACTGTCTGCTTTAAGCACAATTTCAAAACAAAAAAAAATGATGGAACTTTTAATCCGTAGATCCAAATAATATAAAACTTTGCAGGGATCTTCTCTAGGGTGTTGTGAATCTATTTCAACAAACAACCATGAAAATTATGACCAAAGTTGAGACCTTTTTCAGTTTGTTGGAAGGTTACACCAAAACTGAGTCAAAATCAAAATCGGTGAATACAATTTGCTCGTGGGTGGATGATGATCAAGATGAGTCTAGATGTATTTTCACATGTCACAGCAAGTTACAACACCAAAGAAATCAACTCAAATACCTTCGGATCAAGAAATCACACTTTTAGCCCGAATCAAGCAAAACCAAAATTTCTCGATAAACTTGCTATCAAAGTGTCTAGATGGGTAGATATAGATTCTCAAAGGAGTCTCCATCTCTTATACATCCTTGGCACAGTAAGATCAAGATAAGGAAAGAGGAGAGAACAAGCCAACAAAATCAAGAGCAAATCAATTAAAACATGATGGATCCATAGAGATACGCAAAGATTGATGTATTACTTGAGATAGAAAGTTTTACAGCCACTCCACATTGGAGGACAAAGAGCACATCAAGCGCTCCACTCTCAAACCCTAAACCTAAACAAGAAAGCACATGAGAGAGGAATTGGATGGTTAACCACACATGTCTCCATCCCAACTCCTTTTATAGGTGGACATCTAGCCACCTACACCTCTAAATGGATCATATCCACTATTACAATGGGGAAGCCCGTTAACTCCCCACATACGGGAATTTCGTAAATTTTTAGAGCTCGTTTGCTATATGTAAAAGCTCGTAAAAGTATCAAAATTATATATATTTTTGAGCAACATTTGCCATGGATAAAATTTTCCAAAATTACACTACAAGGAACTTTGTGTCGGGAGACTGTAAGTAAATTTTTGTAATTTTTTTGATCTCATTTGATATATTTTAAAATACAAATAAACACTAAATAGAAAAAAAAATTAGACATATAATTAGATCGGCTAATGAGCTAGCCTCATTACATGTCGCCCGGTGACCAGGCGCCAGACCGCCACTGCCGTCTGGCCGTATATATTGCCGCATGCGGCTGGAATAATTGCTAGTACTAGTTCTTAGGCTTACAGATAAACACAAAGCCGCACATACAAAATTTGCATCGTCGCGGTGAAGTCATGCACGTTGGCACGACATAGAACAGGCTCAAGCTCGACAGCTGTTGACGTTCTGCTGCATGCGTTACAAGTGGTGTCGCTAACACCACGGATGCGCGCGACGTAATGGCGTAGATTGTGCACGTATTATACTCTTAAAAGATCTTGTCTTTTTCGTCTTCTAGAAGAGTATCTTATCATCGGCGCTCCGCCTGGTCGATCCACTTAGGTCTACTAAAACGAGAGAGATCGTGGTGGGGCCTACTCCTCCTCCCTCGCAAAGCTGCAACAGAGAAGCCTAGCTACTGTCTAGCTACGGCGGGAAAGGACAGTCAAAAGGCGTCCCTGCCGATAATTTTTTGGGGGCAGCACTTGGATCTGCAAAAAGGCCACTTCGATCCATCAACATTTCCTTCTCCCAAAGTAAGAACACAGATGTGCATACGATTGCATATAATCACCTGTCCAAATATATCTATTAAATTGTACGTTGGTTCATGGCTGCAACAAGAATGCATGTATGGTTCCAGAATCGTTGCAATCAAGGCCTTCTTGTTTAGCGCGATCTGTTGGACTGTTCAGTTCGTCGATGTGCTCAGAACTGGGCCAACGCGCGCGCTGGCTGGCTGCCAGATCAGCTAAGACCGAACTGACTGAAACACGCACACATGAACGCGCCCGATGCCGTGCGGCGGTGCTTGTGCTGTTCTGTTCTGGTTGCTTGCTGCCTTGCTAGCTAGCTAGCTCTCCCATTTTCCCTTTTCTTTTTTCTTTTTCTTTTTACCAGACGATCGTGTCGTCGACGCGATCGTGGCGTCACCGGCCCGGCCCCGGCCGCCCCCACGGCCGCTGTCGGGGCACGTCGGCATCCGAATTATTCGACACTCAATGCTTCACCTAAATGCTTGACCCAGTGCCAGCCAGAGAGCGAGCGAGCGGCAGGAGTACCAGCAGATGCACTGCGGACGGGCTTGTTTGCCGGTCGCCGTCGCATCCTTGTTGCCTTTGCGAACTAAATGATCCACGGTCTATTATAGGCCCTATTTTTTTCAGTTTTTAAAAGTTATTTTTTGATTTTTCTACAGTAACTAGTTTTTAAATGGAGTATCTTTTCAAGATAGAGTCTACTAGTTAATTATAGTACATATTATATCGATTTCATTTATATCGACAAAAATCGCACGTGGATTTCTGTTAATCTATAATCTCTATACAAACAACTCAAAAACCATAAATTATAACAAAAACTATAAGTTTCAGCCAAAATAAACAGGCCCATACTTTCGGTGCTTTTGCGGTTCGTAGCAGAGTCCGCACGCGACCGTTTTCAAACAAAAAAGGAGAAAAAAAACGCAGAGCATAGTCAGCTATCTCATGTCTTTTCGTAACAGATCAACGTTAATACGTGATCACCAACTTAAGTCGTTCAAACCTCCCAAACTACACCAACCAGGCCACCGCGCCGTCCAGAACGACGACGTACAGTTCACATTTTTCGCAAGGCCGGCGCGCGCCCAAACGAGTCGTCGTGAGCCGTGGCTCGCGAGACGCTTTTCCATGGACGGCACGGGCGCTTCCGCGTACTACTTGGCTCGAGACCGACCGCGCGGCCGTCCAGCACTATAGCCGGCCGTGCCGTCTCGGACGAGCAACGCAACGTTGCCCGTGCCGGGTCGGCGCGCGGGCGCCTGCCCTTGGATCGATGGGCAGAAGCACCATAATTACGGTGCGTTTTGCTCCTCTCGGGTCGGGCCGGCCGGTGCCTTCACGCCGCGGCCGTTGCTTTCCTTGCTTCCCGTCCCTCTCTCCTCGCGCATTATGTTATGGCCTGTGTTGCGAGAGCGAGTGCGCGCTAGCTCCATGCTATTTTCTGCTCGTATCGTTTCCCCACCCCTTTCTCTTTATGCCTCGTGCGTAGTCAGAGTTCATACCGCCTTTCCTTGGCTTGTACTCATGCGCGTCCCTTTCTCCCTCCCTCTTCACGATTCTTCACTCCGCATGTGAAAGGGTAGGCTACGTGCGGATTAAAGGCAAATGCAAACAGATCAACGGCTGATATCATATCACCAACTCGGTCGGTACCACACTGTAAAAGATTGAGGCGTTCACTCATCAGCTAAAGCTAAAGCGAATCGTGTGATGACGTACGTAACTGCCATTTTCCTTGATCGTTACGAACTATAACGCGCCACCCGTGCCGTGCCGTCTCTGTCCCTCGTACTACTACTGATGGATGCTGGACTGGTTTCTGGGCGTGCCTTGGGCGTTTTTTTTCTTCGGAATTGGACCACCCCGACCGGCCACATGCGATCGAGCCATAGCGGGAGAAAAGAATCGAAATCTCCACAGTCGCAGCAGGATCGATCGAGAGGAGAGGTGATCGTACATGTCAGACGGTGGATATGACTCGATCGCTTTGGCCCATGTGCGATTGGCAGAGTCGCAGACGACAGACGTGCTGATCCCAGCCGACGCATGCGCAGAGCTGCTGCCGCTCATCGGTCATCGTACAGACTCCCTGGGGAGCGGCTCAGCTGCAGGGCCCCTGCACATAACTATGTGCAGCGGTGCCCACGGCTTGACACGTGTCCCCCAAAATCAAAAAAAATACTTTAAAAATCCAAAAAACTTAGAAAATTGTAAAAAGTAGTATTTTTTAAGTACTTAAAAAAAATACGTTTATTAAAAAGTAAATTTTAAGTACTTACAAAATACTTTCTAATAAAAGTATTTTTACAAAAAATACTTTTTAATTATCCAAAATTACTTTTAAAAAATACTTATATTTTTAAAGTGTTTTTTAGATTTTTTTGGATTTTTAAAGTATTTTTTATTTTTGAAGGACACGTGTCAAGCCGTGGGCACCCCTGCACATAGTTATGTGCAGGGGCCCTGCAGCTGAGCCGCTCCCGACTCCCTGCCCCTGCTCCGTGCAATGCAGACACGCTGTTGGCCGGCCGGTTTCGTCCAAGGACTAGCGTTGCACGGCCTTCAATTATCACCACCTCTCGTCCAGTTCAACATAGATCTATTCATTATTCAAGGACAAAGCTAGCTACCAGCTAGTTTGGTCCATACGAAGCTGAACATGGATCAATGATCGCTCAGACTCACCTAACTACTTCATACCTGTGCATTTGTTAATGCTAATAGGAGGCGATCATTCTCCTCTTTTGCGCCAAGTACATTTCGGGACTCCGTTTCCTGTCACGACAGGGCGAGCCAAGCCATAACCGGCACTGCCGCTAGCTACAGAGAAGAAGCATCACCGCAGGCAACCAATCCAAGAATGCCCAGTATCAAAACCTGAACCAAATTTCTCCAAGTGACGTCTCCAAGGGGGCGAAAGGGATCGACGGTCCCCCGAGTGAAAACGAGCGAATTTTTCGTCAGGTGATGTGATCGTGTGAGGCTCCGGTCGAGAACAACGCACCCTGCTGTGTGAAAATATCGATGATTTATGTGGCTAGGGCGCTAGGCAAGGGGAATGGTGAGGTGAGATTGGTTCATCTCCAATTGTCTTATTCTTGTGTAAGGCCATAATCGGCACACCAAGATTATTTCGTCACGAATCGGAAATTAGTCTCCATGTCATGTGATGCTAATGGGTACACATTTCAGGATCAACTAATTATTCGAAATATTATCATTGCATGATTAAAATTGGTTATCCAATATTTTTGGTAAGTGTTTAAAAACCATGGGTCTTGCTAAACTCAGAGCAATCATGGTACGTGCAGTACAATTAGCTAACAGCTGCTAAGTTCCTAACAGTAGTACAGCAGCCCTTTTAAAAACAGTAGTGCAGCAGCGTTGCAGCAGTTCCAATAATTATTAAACTAGTCGCCAAAAGAAACAAAAAACATTAGTACAGGTACTATTAAATTTTCTATTTATGTATATTTTTGTTGTTTGGTTGTTAGAATTAGCGAAAATTCTCACGTAATTGCGTGACTAGATATTATAACATATTATATTTATTATATAATTCTATTATCTTTAAAAAAATATAGTTATATATGTTATACAATTGTAATAGTTGTAATACATGTACATGATTAATCTGCACAGTTATAATATGGTTTTACCAAAATAAATGATATAGCTCTTCTCTTTTTCTCTCGATTGATGAGAAGATTCTTATTTATATACGACTAACCTGCACCGTTATAATTTGGCCTCACTGAAATAAGTGATGTAGATATTCTCTTTTTCCTCGATTAAGGAGAGAATTTCCAAGAATTTTGCCTTTTCTGATTTAAGGGTTGCTGTGGGATTTTCTAGACCTTCAAAGTAAATGTGTACCTTGAATATCACAATATGTTTGTAGGTATGTATATGATTTATTGTTTGATTTAATTTTATCTAAGTACCTAAAACATTTCACTTGATTTAAACTGCCTTAATATTATCTAGATGTAAATCATTAGACGATCCATAATTTTTTTTACAAAATTTATTTTTTGTTGAAATTTCTACATAGTGCATTGGATAATGCAGCTAATAAAGCTGAAATAGTGGACAATACTAATTGTGCATGATAAAAGGAAAACAGAATGTTAGCTCCAGTACATTGCTCCAGCTGAATATATTGCCATGAAATTAGAAGACTAGCGTAGTACTCGATTGGTACTCAGGTAATGGCTATCAAGCAGGCGAAAAGAATGTGCATGTGAGCAATTTTAAAAATCAGT
Source organism: Bonia amplexicaulis (assembly GCA_036346245.1). Taxonomy (NCBI): domain Eukaryota; kingdom Viridiplantae; phylum Streptophyta; class Magnoliopsida; order Poales; family Poaceae; genus Bonia; species Bonia amplexicaulis. Next base: position 12,842,411 of record CM070737.1, on the reverse strand, counting down.
GATAAGCGGCTCGTCTGGATTCCTTTTCACTGTGTTATACACGCTTCCCTCGCCAGAGATGACTTATGGTTTTACTTAAACAAATAAACATGAATGATTTCTTTGCCGTTATTTTAAAGTAGTTTATTGGGATAGATTTTTTCAAATAGCTTATGGTATTCGGTTCATTTATATAAACACCCACGTTAGAATCAAAGACCACAAACAAAAAATAACTGATCCGGTAATGCTAGCATTTCGCGATCGAATGGATGCTAATCCTTTCTCACACGGCTGGTCACTTTGGATGACAAATTTGCATTTTCTCACACAAAAGTTTCCATTTGACGGCGTGCCTGAGATATTTCGTTTGTTAACGACATGCTTTCAGCAACAGGGAGAGACGAGTATAATAGTTACATCCACAAACAAAGTTGTCCTACTAAGTACACGCGATCGATGGCAATCTGTATTTACAAATGGACAGTGAAGAGCGCGCACTTTCACTTCGTCCCCAAACCTTTTTCACGGGCTCTTGCCTTCTCTGAGGATTCTCTTCGTGGCAGGCATGGGCATGCACAGGACACGTCATTGAAAGACCACAGATGTAACAGAGAAGAGGCAAATAGTGTCTTAATATTTTCTCCCTAAAAATTCACTAATCATTCACTCCAATGAATACAAAGCCAACACAGAAACTAGAGAACAAGCACCAAAAAATTCTAAAACATTCAGCAAAAACGGTACTACCGTGGTACGGTATGACTGCTATGGTACCCATGGTACTACCGCTCCCTCGATGAATAGGGAAAACAGCTTGAGTTCAAAAGCTAAAAATAAGAAAACTTTTGATCCGTAGATCTAAATGTTATGAAAATTGGTAGGGATCTACTCAAGGGTATTGTGAATATACTCCAACAAACGATAATGAAAATCATGATTAAATTTGAGACCTTTTTAGTTTGAAGGAAAGGTACATCGAAACTGAGCAAAATCTAAAATTGATTAATATAACTTGCTTGTAGGTGGATGATGACCAAGATGAGTTTGATGTATTCCCATATGTCACAACACGTTAGATCATCAAAGAAGTCAAGCCAAAACACTCGGATCATGAGATGGATCATAGAGGCCAAAATCAAGCAAAACATCAATTTTCTCATGAACTTGCTATCAACGTGCCTAGATGGGTGGAAATATATTCTCAAAGATTATCTCCATCCCTTACACGTCGTTCATACAACAAGATTAAGAGAAGAGACTAGGAGATATTAAAACTAACCAAAACAAAAGTATATCAATCAAAACATGAGAGACTCAACAAGATGAACACCGATTGATGTATTGCTTATTTGAAAAGGTAGGTTTTACAGACACTCCATCTTGGAGGATAAAAATCACACAAGACACTCACTCTCAAACCTTAACTCTAGACATGGGAGCACAAGAGAGATGGATTGGATGGTTAACCACATGTCTCTATCATAACCCCTTTAAATAGGTGGGCAACCGGCCACAACTAGTCCTTAGTGGATCCTATCCACTATCACAATGGAGAAATTCGTTAACCACACACACGAGTTTTACTTACACATATTCACTTATGAGCGTTTTTCAAAGTGCATAAGCACGTATTCACTAAGTCCTTAGCCTTGATCCGTCTCGATCAAACCAACTCCACATTGACCTAAACCGCTCTCCCAAGCGTCACTTATGCGCTGCAGTTTTGATCCAAGGTAGTTTATAGTATTTTGGTCAAACTACCAAAATAATCTTTGTTGACCCGGTCTTCACCATCCTTTGCAAGTAATCTCTATGCTTGCCACGTGTAGATACATCACTAGCTTGCCACACGTCGCCAAGTCTCTTTCGTCCCGGTTTCACCGAACCATGGCTCACTTGGCCCGTCCAAGCCACATTGTACAATCCCGCCGTTCGAACTCGTCTTCAACATTTCCCACATTTCTTATGCCATGCTTGAGCTCACCGTCTCACCTGGCATTCTTGATCGTTCTGGGGCTTAGCACCCCCATAAGCCTAGCCCCGATTCTCACCGTTGACAACGGTCGACTCCAAGCAACCCTGCACATTCAAAGACAAAGAAATCATTTTCGGGTACAAAGTTCTTCACAGCTTGACCTATATTAGCCAGAATATGCATCATGCAACCTTAATGCAAAGACTTAGGTCACTTCAACTCAATCCATGACTCAATTTTTCTAAACCCTATTTTTCTGCGAAGACCGGTAGTACCGCACGCAATATGCCGGTACTACCGCTCCCCAAAGTGGTACTACCGCACCCGAATTGGACTCTCTAGAAATAACGCACCACCGTGTAGAAACCGGTGCTACCGTATTGCGGTATGACTACACACATACTTACGGTACTAACGCCCTACGGTATGACCACATAACCACCTGCGGTACTACCGATTTTCCTGACACTTTTAGAAAACAGCCTAAACAAAATACGATCTTTACAAAATTACTTAATCACTCTATAAAATTTACAATGGCTTATCACAACGTTATCCTAGATCTTCTATATAGTCCTTCAATTATGAGCTTTGCCCATTTGCCTTCTCAACAACCACCGCCATTACCTCCACCAACACAGGCACCCCATCCTCCACAATAACTACGCTGCACAAGCATCCATCATTCCATGATCTCCCAGGCGAGGGGTGCTCATTTGGTCTGTAGCGAGCAGCCAAGAACTTGAAAGAGGCACAGGAGATTGAGCCTAATTTGAGCGTGTACATTGGCTCCATCAGCTCGATCGTAGCAGGAAAAGACGTCATGTCAACTATGTAAGATGCCGCTACAAATTAATATGGATTATGGAGCAATCATTTTGACAAGATTCGAGTCGATCTGTGGCAGTTTCTAAGTGAGTCCTAGCTCGAGCGATCGGACGGACATCACCGACCTGGGGATGTTGCAGTCTCACCGATCCGGCCAACCAACCACACAAACCATAAATAAATTAGCTCACCAGAAAGATTGGGGATAGCCAGCAGAGTGATGGCTCTGCAAGCTTTCGGCGAGTAAATAGCATCTGCCCATCCAAGTACACGAGGAAGATGGAACTGAACTCTGCATTGCATTGCAGATTTGCAGTGTGCCGTCACGCAACATGTGAGAGGACCACGAGGGCCGTTGATGGATCGACCTACCCTGCCCTTCCTTTAATGGTTACCTCTGCCTCACATGCATGTCAGATCATGTTCATGCATGTAATGTGACTGTAAAAAAGGAACTATGTGATGTTTTTTTAGCTACGGTTTATGATTTTTGTCTGTGGTTTTTGGCTTTTGTGCTGTTTGTACGAGGTATTATAGAGTAACAAAAATCCACGTGCGGTTTTTGCCGATATAAATAAAGTCAGTAAAGTATGTATTACAATTAACTAGTAGATCTTATCTTAAAAAATATTTCGTTTAAAAGCTAGTTACTATAAAAAAACTAAATAACAATTTTTAAAAACTAAAAAAAAAAACAGGACCTATCTGTTGTCCTTGTTTAGTATGGATTGGACGCACTAGTGAAGTTGTTGTCGGAAGGGATGGGTCAATGTAAACAGCTGGGGAGCGAGTGCTCGAGGTAAATGAGCGGCCTTACCTTGTCAAGATCCTGAAAGACAGGTGGTGATGCATTTGGACATATCCAGAAAGGTCACTTGGTTGCCACTAGATGTATAGCGCCCTGGTTGTTTTTTTAGAGCCACTGAACCCTAATTAATCTTAATCTACTCAATACAAGGGTAACCCTTAACTTTTTTCCTGTACCAGCCGCCACCCATCTTTTTCTTCGGGTCTCCCTATCTCTCTCTCTTTCCGTGCGCACGACAGCAGCTATGATGGTGGCGTCGGTGGTGGTGGCGAGCGGCCGGCTAGCCAGCGGCAACAAGCCGCAGTGCGCGCACGGACGTGATGCGGGGCGGCCTGGCGGCGCGCGGCGGTGGCTCGGCGTAGGTGCGTGTGTGGCAGCAAGCGCGCGGGCAGTACGGTGGCGCGCCAAGCGGCAGCTCGTGCAGGCCGGGTGGCGGACGCAGGTGATGCCGGCGTGTGAGTGGGCATGCGGTGTCGCGGTGGTGACAGCGACGGCGTCATAGCGGCGGCGGCGGCGGCCGTGGGGGCAGCGGCGGCGGTCGGCGGGAGCCGGTTTGGTCGCACGTCGAGTGGCACAAGTAGCGGGCAGCGGCGGCGGCCACCCACCCGGCGATGGCGGCCGCCAACGGTGATGGCCGGAGCGGTCGGCCGACGGGAGCATGGCGAATGTAGATTTGCATGGGAGTTTTTCGGTTCGCACGGTGGGACATTGTTCGTTTGGCGAACGTGGTTTGCTCGGTCGAACGATGATTCGCACGCTAAATCCGAAGAACGCGTTTCTTTCGCCAATTGCACTTTCGTCCGTTTGTCCACAAGTTTATCTTAGCATTGATCCGATTCATCTCCGTTTCATCCCGTAGGTTCGCACGCACCTATTGAGGAACCCATCGTGCGGTGTGTCCGTCGAGCATGCTCAAGACATTTCGGACCCATCGTGCATATCATGTGTTTCAGTTACTTGTCACCTTGTTATTGAGTGTCCATCGAACGTGCTATCATATCAAGTACCTAATATCATATCACTAAAGTTATCGACTCTTGACATATTACTAAACCTTACACGCACATCACCAATACTTGACCGATTATTATCATCATATTACCAATACTTGTTTAGTTATAGACTTTAATATTGACCGCTCTTAGATTTAATTATGTTCTAAAATTTATGCTTTTAATTAGTGATTTAGAAGTAATGCTTCAATCATTAATTGAGGGGGTAACATATGAACATATTTAATTTAGTTTTAAAATTATTAGCACTCTTTTTACATTAGGACTGCTATGTTTTAGTTCCTGATACCATGATCCATAATTGCTTGAAGTTGTATGTGGCCCATGACAGATTTATATGTGCATGATACATGTTAATCTGACTAATAATCACTTAACATATAATAAAACTTGGATGAATGACAACCCTTACGTGAGCTATGTTATAATATCCCTTTTAGATTAATTCCTAGATCTCTACCACCTTGTTATCATTCCATATTGCCCTCATATCGAGAGTCAAGCATTTCGTTTCCAGCCTCAACAACCCCTTCCACATATCATAGTCTTATCCTCGTCATCTCTTAGTTTACTTAAATTTATATTATAATATGTATATAATGTATCAGCTATCTTATCACCATATTATCATCCCCTATCATCCTCATATCAGGAATAATGTTTCTCTATTTTCAACATTAGCAAATCATTTCACTCCTCCTAATATTATCTTAACTTTCTATTAGTTCCCTTAAATTCACATCATATAACATGTTAATAATATAACTGTTGCCTGGCCTGAGGTTATCCACATATAGGAAAGATTTTCAACCACTAGTAACGTATGGGGGCCGTACACGCTCGTTACTTAGGATATTACACCCCGTCTGTGGTTATACAGTCGAGGACAATGTTGTGCCTGACTATTCTCGTATAACCGGGTATGTGGGGAGTAATCGGCAACGACATTGCCATAACTTGCTAAATAACATTTATCTTTAATGCCACTATTTATGTGATCTCTATCTCCGATCCGTATCGGTGTTTTCGATAACCTAGTTTTATTACACTTAACCTGTGTCAATTGCTTGTTTGCTTTACTTGTTCTTTACTCATCGTGTTATGATCGTTGTTGGATACTTGTTGAGATTTTCAAATCTCATGCTTGCTCTTTCCATTCTCAGGTAAAAGGCCAGTTGAGTGATGACAATATGCATGGGTGGGAGCACTCGAGTTTTCAACACTGTGACTTGCCATTATTTATATCATTTTATTTATTCTTCATTTGATTAGAAGTGGATCGGTCCTATGTTTTAAACATTTATTTCAGCTTTCGTTTGTTCTCTAATAAAGTATCTTTTAAGGTTTTAATTTTCTTGTGATTTCTATTGTTATTTTTATTATTCATTCTTTACTTTTAAGGTCTTGAACATTTCTCCACTATATCATTCACGGGCCATAGTACTGTAGCTTCGAACAGTTGAAATCTAATGATATCACCGTGCGCAAAAGAGGCCATGGGTGTCGAAGGTTAACCAGAGAAGAGCAGTCCATCTCTTCAGTGGTCCTATGATCCTATCAGGGACCAAGCTCGGACACATACTTGACGGAATATGGACTGTCTCCGACGTTTCAGTCACAGTATCTATTCATTGACAAAATAGATACTACAAATGACTCTCCATCGCATGTACATGTACGGATCTACCAATCAACCACTAGGCCTTGAATCTAACAATTTCGTTTGTACACGTATGGCTACCTGCCTACCAGTACTCCATACCACTAGCATGGCGGAATAACAGTCAGAATTTCTCACTGAAAAAATAAAGATCAAGAGATTGAAGATTGTCGCTACTACCACACATAGTCCTGACTCTGCATTGAATAACATGGAAGAACCACTGCAATGGACCCCTGAAAAATGCAGTGGTTGCATACGCATAAATAAGTCTATACGCAAGTCCAAACAGGTCATTCATTGTTACGTTCATGCACTAAATGCGAAATCCAGCTCCACGTACGTACTATACTATACAGCAGCCTCTCAATACTAGATATACTACTACGGAGAATAAACAAATGATCAGTAAGTATCAGTAGCAAAGCCAAGATGAAAACCTGATTTTCTGTCAACCACTCTTATATGCATAGCCTGCACAATATCTCCCGTGGGATCAGTCAAGAAACCAAAGAAGAGAAAAGCAAGATCAAAAGAAACAAAATCTACATCGCCCAGAGCAGATGCTTGTGTATGACCGCTAAATTAATCGACTTAATACGCACTCCGATCAGACACTTCTGAGGCCTTGTTACCACCTACAAAGTTAGCTAAGCGGGCAAGGCATGGTATCCTTACTGGTAGCCTCCTGTCAAAATTGCGAGACCGCGCGTAGAGGACGGTGCAGAGCAGCGTGCCGACGGCGCACGTGGAGCCCCAGATGACGAACGTCTCCTGGTAGCAGCTGGCGCCGGTGCAGGTGTGGCTCCCCCGCGCCCCGGCCTCCCGCTGGTAGAGGAACGCGGCGAAGTAGCCGAAGCACATGGAGCCCACGGGGATGTTGGTCACCAGGACGTTGTGGTTCACGCCGAAGTTCTTGGTGCCGAACAGCTCGCTCGTCGCGGACACCGACACCGACGTGATAGCGCCCGTGCACGTGCCGATGATGGCCGTGCTCATGTACAGGAAGGAGTCGCTCGGGTTGAGCAGCAGGAAGAACGCGCCGGCCATGGGCGCCATCAGCGATGCCATGGACGCCGTCCTTGATATGGAGTAGCCACTTCTGCGCAAATGAACAACAAATTGAGTTAGCAGCTGGGAAAATACAGAACTTAATCGGACAAAATAGACAAGATTCATTCAACTCTACATAGAAAGTAGTAGTTAACACGCCATTAAAAAAGACCGCATGGATCTTTGAGAATAACTACAGAGTCTTTTGTGGCCTCCCTCCAAGATCTCAGGATACTAATCAAACAGAAATAAGCACGCTAGTTTCAGTATTTTAATTACGAAAGTGTTTGAAAAGAATGATGGCTTACTTCGTGGAGTAGTAGTCCAAGAAGGACGGAAGTAGGCGGCCGAAGAAACCAAACGAAGACGACAGGGAGACCAGACTGGTAGTCCGCCCGAGCCCTCGCGACTCGGCAATCTGTCCCAGGTTGTTGAGAAAGACCAGACCCAGGGTGCCACTGAACATGTAGCTGAAGAAGTAGAGCCAGAAGTCCAGGTTCCTCAGCAGCCGGAGGCCGCCGACCTCCTCCTGGGGCTTCTCCGCGACTCTATCTTCCCCCTTGGTCCCGACGCCGGCGACCTCGATGACGACGACCGTCTCCACGGCCTCAGCTTCGTCGGTGCCAAGATCGTGGATTCTGTTCTCTCGCTTCGCCTCCCATATCTTGTTCATGTTCTCCCGTATCTTGAGAGCCGCCGGGATGAGTATAGGGGTGGCCAGCAGCACGCTGAGGCTGATCATGTGCTCCGTGGATGGCAACCCATTGGACGTCGAGCCTATGCTGCCGACCACGGCGCATGCTCCGGTCGTGAGCGTGATGGCGAACATGACGAGGAATGCCGCGTCCGTGCTCGCCTCGCTCTTGAGGTCGATCACCCTGAGGGACGGCGCCACAACGACCGTGACGAGCATCGGCACGACGGCATTGAGGAAGAGGTACGTCTTCGCCTTGGAGTTGGTCAGGCCGGGCAGCGTCTCGGCCAGGCTCGTGTACACCTTGGCGCTCAGACCCAGGTAGCTCGTCGCGAGGCTCACCGCGATGCGGCTGCTGGACGCGAAGTTCTTGATGCAGAGGAGGTAGCAGACAGTGTTGATCCAGCATATGCCATTCCCGGCCAGGGTGGTGAGCACGAACAGGTGCCAGTACTGGATCCCAGGGCTGTCCAAGAACAGGTACTGGATGCCGTAGCCGACGAGGCCGAAGGCTGCGCCGACGATTGCAACGAGCCACAGGGGCAGATACAGGGCTGCCACCCCGGAGAACCAGCCGAAGAGCTTGCCCGCGTCGGACGCGAAGGCGAGGAAGTTGAGCTGCACCTGCGTGATGTGCTTCAGCTCCTTGAGCTGCGACGAGTACACTGGGAAGTCGGAGTTGGGGCCATTGATGGTTTGGAGCCAGATGCTTCCGACCAGGCTCATCCAATGGGCCGAGGAAGGAGAAGGCATGGTGAGTTTTCTTTGGTGGTGGTGGCACTTGAGCTGTAATGGCCTGTGCTTGCCAGGTATTTATGCAATTCTGACGGTCAAATTAACCGGAAATCAAATGGCCGATTGTGATGGCTGTGGCTGCAAGCTCGATATGTGGTTTGCTGTTAGTCAGTATGGGAATCAACCAATTAGGCCATTAGCTTAAGTGCACTAAGCCACGCAATGGAGGCAACACTGCCATGGGCCGGGATGTAACTTTCAGCCGGTGCGATTACAACGGAGTGAGTCAGACTACAATTAGTCGCTTGCACCATTGCGCGGATAGCTAGCCCTATATAAATTATTACACAAAGTAAGAAAAATTCTATCAAAAATTTATGCATTTTGGCAACATATATTTGCTCAGGCGCATCCATTTAGTTTTGTCACGCTGAAAATAAAAAAACACAAACCGATGTAGAAGGTTTTTGAAAACTGTGAGATCTTTCATGCCTCAATTAAATTTCAAGTATGTGTAGGAAATGCACACGTGTGTATATGGGTGGTGTGAGTGAAGTGAGGGTGGTGTGTGTTGTACTCTCTCAAAAAAATTGTATTATTCAATTTATATGGCTAGCGCTTTCTAGTTTGTAGGCTTTGACACGTGAACACTTTGAGTTTGTTTTGTAGGCTTTGATACATGAGTACCCTAGGATACCACGCATACACACACATATACATATATATATATATACACATATATACACACATATATACACACACACACACATATATGTACACAGAAGCTGTAATGAGAAAGAAGAGGAACCAGAAGCCCCAGAACTAGGGGGTCTGACCACTCTCTGGTACTCAGCTGCAATATTGCACACTTGATCTCTCTTTTCTTATGTGCAACTTATATAACTAGAAAAGAAGTTATTTGTGCCTTAGAACTAGGGTTAGTAAAGATTGATATGCAAATTCACTTTTAAAACACACGACGAGCAAGAATGCTATAATCCAAGGTGAGACCTAGGTGATAAAAATTTAATGCCCACATAAACATAAGTAAATAATTATGAGCATGAACATAAATGTACAAAGCATGTCAATGAGCAAAATAAGAACAAAACATGCTATAAAGATAAATCAAACTCTATATATATCCATGGTATGCAATAAAGCAAATAAGCAACAAGACAAATAGCATGGTAAGCACACAATTAAGAACAAAACATGTAACAAATGCTATAACAAAGTTCATCTATCTATAATTAGCAATACTACTTGTATTATCATCACCATGTAAGCATAAAATAAATTAATAAACAAGATATGCTAATATGGATGTAAGACCATGTGGTGGAAACCTTGTGTGAGTGATGAGTATTTGATATTGGTTGTATCTCGCTTTTATTGTTTAAGTTTGATTTTTACAATTTTGAATTTTGGCGTGTGTTGTTTTGGAGTCCAAGTCAGATCAGCCAAGCCAGACGATCTTACCAGTGGGAGCATATGGTCAGACTGGCCTCTGGTGGCGGTCTGACCGTTGGACTTTGGCTGGCTAAGTGGCGGTTCAACCAGCCGTAGAGTAGATTTGCTGAGTTGAGTTGTTCTTGGTTCTGTGGTTTAAACGAATCGGTGATATCAGGCTGCATCAAAACGAGGCATGAACTCGTGTCTGATTTCTAACCATGTCTGCGAGAAGCCTGAATCTAGCACACGCTGTCAGGCCTCAGACCAATTCAACCTGAATCTGAATCACCGTTGCCATTAGGTAATGGTGACATCATGTCATGTGGCGAAGAGCCGATATCCGGGACTCCTGCATGGAGTGCAGCCTGACCATACCTGAGACCTGATTCTCTGCGTCTCTACATTCAGACCACCTTCGAATTGAAACTGAATTGCCATTGTCGTTTGGTAAACGGTGGCGTCGTGTTGGGCTGGACTAACAAATGGAAACGTATACTCATGTCCAACATGATTTCCAAGATTCCCAGAGGCTAGGGCTGGCATTGAGATCACCTTCAGGTTCAGAACAAACAACCAAGTTCATGTTCTTGGGAAAAAAAGATAAACCAACATCACTCTGAGCAAATGCTGATCTCATCTAATGAAAGATGAAATTTACTATTGTACTCCAGTACTGCCTTTTTTTCTTCTGCGAATGAAAAATAACATGGAGAGATCAACACTAGACCAGTAAGCTCGATCGGACTTTAGTCGACACCGTGAGAATATAAGAACATAAACCACATGATAACACTCCAAAAGCAACTACAAATTCGGATGCGCTGTCATTTAAAGCACTATTTCACAGTCTTATCGGTTGAATATCCAAGGAGGATCCATGTGCAACCTTAGCACAGTGATGTAGGCTATAGCTCACAAGGTAGCCTCACATTCAGAATTCAGGCCTGACGAGCGGCAAATTGCTAAGATCTTCAGTAGTGAGACACTGGCTCAAAGCGGTAAATGTTTAACCAGTCTATCATATACATGTTGCTAGCATGAAGAAACACGCATCATTCAAAGGTATTTCTTTATAAACAGAGCCAAACAATCTAGTTAACAAACGAGTGGCAATTTCTACTGTGACATCTCAAAGGTGTGGTCAAAATTTAGAGTACTTACATGTTTGTGAGCAAGATTTAGGTCCTTTATACGTGTGGTTATGATTCAGAGTTCATTAATCATCTATTCTTGTGTTGCCTATAATCCCAGGCATTTTGGGAAAGAAAGGAGGATAGGTTGCCCGCCTACAAATCCTTGTTCACACATGACCTTACTGAATATGACGCTTCTCTTCTGAATACTGGAATTTCATGGAAAAACTACATTGGTAACACGCTGTAATGCGCTGCCCACTTGTTGTGAAGCATTTTCTACCATCAGAGGAAAACTCTTGCATGCGTTTTAGTATTCGAACTAATTTTTTTATTCAGCAATAGAGAAGAGGCAATAGTTCAATACGGCATTGACATAAAAAAAATTAAATTTATTTGAATTTTGCTTGAATTTGAAGTTTTTACCAAATCTGGAAAATCCAACCAACAATCCGCTTTCCTTTTCCGGAATTTCACTTTCCACATTAGGAAAACATATTCTTGTTGGCCGCCATCCTCCCCTGTTGACGTTGGCTTGCGTCGCGCTGCCATTTGCGCACGCCGCCGCTTTAATCCGTCATCATCGCCGCGCTTAAGCCGCGCCAGGCAAGCCACCTCACAACGGCATTAAACGCAGCCCACACCAATGCCAAGCCATCCTTGTCATTGATTTGCACCACTGCCAAACCTTGCCGCCAACTACTCAACACGACATGCCCACCGCTGTTATTCGCCGCCACCTCGCGCACCCGCTCCAGGGAGGAGCGACGACTCCTGCGCTTCCACCGCGCCATAGTCCCAGCGCAAAACCCGTGCGATTGTCCACACCGTCGTCCACGTGTTGAGCTCGCCTCGCCCGTTACTGGTGCCACCGCCTTGCGTCAGCTATAAAGCCAAGGCTAGTGAGTACTTCGGCCTCTTCTTCTTCAACCATCACACCAAAGCCACCATCTTCTTCCTTGGCCGCGTGAAGCTGCACCACCGCCAACCCCAAATCCGGTAAGCCTCAGCCATCCACAGAAATTATTGTCTCTATCCTCTCTCCTATCAAATTGGTCGTATCCTTAGCATCGCCCCACCACCCACGATCACGTTGCCAGACCTTCTCAGGCCATCTCAAGCCAAGCCATCACCATCACCGAGCTCCCCTCACCTCCCACATGCTCAAACTGCCTCCAATTTCATCGAAGAATCGCCATAGCTCCATCGTTCCATACCCTTGTTCTAGCCAGGCTCCACCATCGCCAACCATCTCCAAGCTGCCACCGCCCGCATGTATGCCCAAAATGTGTTGCTCACATCCCATAGTTGCTTGTCACACTACCACTCGTCACCATCTATCGCCACTGAATTTAATGTCGTCGTTGTTCCCCCTGTCTCGATTGCCATGAGCTCGAACTCCAACCCGCTCACTCTTGAGTTGGGCCACCAAGGTGGGCCGGTAAAACCAGTCTGAGCCAACATTCGGCCCAGTTGACCAAATTGGGCCAAGCCCAGTGGTGTGTAGCCCAATAACACGTAGCCCAGCCCAACAATTCATCCAACCCGATCCGCTACACAACAAATGGGTTTAACACTATCCACACAAACCTGACACACTAGAAATAGTTCCAACCCAGTACTATTCACCCAACTTGTTACTATTTACTTGAACCCTGTTAAGCCTATTATACTCATTTTGACAGTTTCAAGCTCGTCTAACCCATTTTCAAACCTGTTCAACCTAACCAAGCTTAATTTAAACCCTATACGCTCAAACCCACCTTCTTTTATATCCTTTTTATGGATTTTTGATTTTATTTTGTTCCTAGCTTGTATTTTGCAAAACAATGACTTATTTGTATTCATTCTTTTGTGGTAGCATCCAGATTTGACTATCAGCCAACAGAGAAGCCACTGAAGCAACTGAAGTAGATGGTATCAAACTTGAAGCCTACGAAGAAGTAATTGAAGACCCTGAATAACAAGGCAAGTCATATGTTATTGATCATGTTGATTTCATATTATTTAATTATTATTACTTTTATTTATGTTATTTGAGTATTATTATCTACATGAAATAATAATTTAGAATGATATGATAAATAGTTAAATCCAATCATTAAAAAGCTCAATCATACTCTTATAAGCCATAATCACCTTAACAACCATAAGTATCATTGTAATATGAAATCACCTCGTCATTAATTAGTAAGTATATTAGAATAATATAAATGTTTATGAATACTGTTAGAGATTGTCCAGTTAAATATTGAAGATTATTATTGGGCAACCGCTAGATGCTTATTGAGGCTCTGGTTTAGATATTGTGGTGTAGTGCCGGTGTGCATAGGGTATATGAATGATAGCCTCATAAGGACTAGAACGTTGTGCCAAACAAATGATACCGAACGATAGCCTCATAAGGACTAGACCCTTATGCCAAGTAAATAACACAGAACTCGCTCAATCATAAGCTTGGCTTGTCAATCTAGTCTATTATACCACTTGATTCGATCGAATATCTGTAGGGTGATAGTTATCTTAGTTTCGTCTGGATAGCCCGCGAGAAAGGCGTGAGATGGAAGTTGTGTGACACCTTGGCCCCTGTAGAATTAGACCCATGATGGCCCATATGTGTGTGTGCACATGAGGGTGTGGATTGGTCCACCTTGCTAGTTTAGCTTGAGAAGCACTAACATATAAGTCTAGGGTTTCCAATGGTAGCAACCTCTGGTTAACCATTTTGTGCGAAGCTAGGACAAAAGTTCAAGCGGGTTGCTACGTGTACGTGGCCTATCCAGAATAGGGTTAGGCCTAAACCGGTTTGGACCCTAGGGCGTTACAAATGGTATCAGAACCGACCCTTACGGTTACATGAGCGTGTGCGGGTCAGAGGAGCAGGCATATGGCGCATGGCACGTGTGGGCCCATAGTAAACACATGATATGGCATATGGGCTGGAACTGATCACACGGACATGTGCCAAGGGGGGAGATCCTGATCATTTACCCCAATGTGGGTATGTTGGGCCGCCGACGATGTCGGATCCCTTAAGGGAGGTGTATGTGACACATCGCCCCCTGTAGAATTAGACCCATGATGGCTCATATGTGTGTGTGTGCACATGAGGGTGTGGATTAGTCCCACCTTGCTAGTTTAGCTTGATATGCACTAACATATAAACCGGGTTTCAATGGTAGCAACCTCCGGTTAACCTTTTTGCGCAAAACAAGGATGAAAGTGCAAGCGGGTTGCTACGTGTGCGTGGTCTATCCAGAATGGGGTTAGGCTTAAGTCGGTTTGGACCCTAGGACATTACAAGTTGGGCCTATTGTGCCACTTACCAATCTTCACAACGGTAGGTCCACTCAACGTTGGGCCATGATTTCTGCACTGGGCAGTGGATTCCCAAAGGTGATTGAATGATTTCGAGCCTACCAGGTAGAAACCAGAACGGAAAGAGCAATGAAATGACCTTGTTACCTTAGCTCAGTCGCACGCTATCATACTGCGTGTCTACAGCTTGACATTATGAGTCTGAAATATCTTGTGGGTAAAGTTGAGCAACTCTACAATGTGTAATAAATAGTATTCGAATACACTGTACTTCTAGTTAATGGAGTTGTATTTCATAGATGACTTTTATAACAAGGCATAGTAGAATTTAGATAATTTTAACATGAAACTTACGGATGATAAAACCCCTTACTAATTAAATAATGCTTTATTGTTTGAAGTACAAAGTTCTTTATCAGCAAATTGTATCTATGTTTATCCTATTACAACAGTGACTCTATCCGGTTGAGAATCTTGCGTGGTAGTTAAATAGCATTTCCATGTGGATTGCTGAGTACCTAGCGTACTCAAACTTGATTATTTTCATCAGAATG
This sequence comes from Bonia amplexicaulis, assembly GCA_036346245.1. Lineage (NCBI taxonomy): Eukaryota > Viridiplantae > Streptophyta > Magnoliopsida > Poales > Poaceae > Bonia > Bonia amplexicaulis. The sequence continues at coordinate 12,827,203 of CM070737.1, read as the reverse complement.
AATATCTAAAGAAAGAAGGATGTATTAGCTAACGTGTTAGGGTTACAACCGCACTCAAGAGTTCTTGTGGGATTTCATTAGTTCTTCTGAATGTAAGTTGTTGTAATTTGGCCATTAGATACTATTTTTATCAATCTAACTCTTTTTAAATGCTCGTGAGTATGTATAACATTCTTTCTATCCGCTACTAAACTTCTAAACCGTTGCGAAAAGTACGGCGTTCTTATTCTTAAAATGGATCGTTACCTAAACATATACAGATATGATGAAGAATTTAGTAGGTCCACTCTCTCAAACAAAAAGGGAATTCAGTAGGCGGGAAATGTGTACCAGAGTAATGCCATCTGGAAGGTGGCGAAGACAAACTGACATCTCTTCTTTTTTTCTTTTTTTTTGAACAGGACAAACTGGCATCTCGACCTCACCTGTGGACAGGGAGAAAACGACTAAACGCGGCTGCCGGCAAGGAGGGGAAGCCCTTCCCTTGCTACCGGCGGCCAACGGCAGGCGGGGAAGCCCGCATCGTTCGGGGTGTAGATCCCCTAGAGTTGGGGGCTTAACTCCACCCGGTGGATTTATTCAAATCTGAACCATCCTTTCTTTTCTATGGCACAGATTATGCCACGTCAAGCTCTAATTGTCTTGCTAGATGGATTCGGAGGGAAATTAATTTGTCTTTTCGTTCCCTCCAAAACGCTGAAGGTCGTTCCACCCAAAACGCTAAACGAAATAGAACTGACAATGCAATCGCTTTCTTCCCCAGAATCCTCTTATTCAAACTAAAAAGCTCCGTCGACCATCTGGGACGCCATTGCGGCATGACCGTGTAATCTCTCGCATCCTCCACGTTAACCTCGCTCAGGCCACATTCACCTTGAAACATCGCCACTATTGCCATTAGGCGGCAGTTATGACATCACGCCGCGTAAGGTATGGTTAACTCGCCCTCGCCCGTATGGCCGTATGCCCATTCATGTCTGGCCACGCTCACAGCTGCGGTTACTATCAATCACCCAGGCGCCATTAAAAACTGAGACCAGATCACCATGATCAGTAGGAATCGGTGATATCAGGCTGCATCAAAACGAGGCATGAACTCGTGTACTGATTTCTGACCATGTCTGCGAGAAGCCTGAATCTAGCACTCGCTGTCAGGCCTCAGACCGCTTAAACCTGAATCTGAATCACCGTTGCCATTAGGTAATGGTGACATCATGTCATGTGGCGAAGAGCCGATATCAAGGACTTCTGTACAGAGTGCAGCCCGACCATACCTGAGACCTAATTCTCTGCGTCGCTACATTCAGACCACCCTCGAGTTGAAACTGAATTTCCATTGTCGTTTGGTAAATGGTGGCGTCGTGTTGGGCTGGACTAACAAATGGAAACGTATACTCATGTCCAGCATGCTTTCCAAGATTCCCAGAGGCTAGGGCTGGCATTCAGGTCACCTTCAGGTTCAGAACAACCAAGTTCATGTTCTTGGGGAAAAAAGATAAACCAACATCACTCTGAGCAAATGCTGATCTCATCTAATGAAAGATGAAATTTACTATTGTACTCCAGTACTGTCTTTTTTTTCTTCTGCGAATGAAAAATAACATGGAGAGATCAACACTAGACCAGTAAGCTCGATCGGACTTTAGTCGACACCGTGAGAATATAAGAACATAAACCACATGATAACACTCCAAAAGCAACTACAAATTCGGATGCGCTGTCATTTAAAGCACTATTTCACAGTCTTATCGGTTGAATATCCAAGGAGGATCCATGTGCAACCTTAGCACAGTGATGTAGGCTATAGCTCACAAGGTAGCCTCACATTCAGAATTCAGGCCTGACGAGCGGCAAATTGCTAAGATCTTCAGTAGTGAGACGCTGGCTCAAAGCGGTAAATGTTTAACCAGTCTATCATATACATGTTGCTAGCATGAAGAAACACGCATCATTCAAAGGTATTTCTTTATAAACAGAGCCAAACAATCTAGTTAACAAACGAGTGGCAATTTCTACTGTGACATCTCAAAGGTGTGGTCAAAATTTAGAGTACTTACATGTTTGTGAGCAAGATTTAGGTCCTTTATACGTGTGGTCATGATTCAGAGTTCATTAATCATCTATTCTTGCGTTGCCTATTATCCCAGGCAATTTGGGAAAGAAAAGAGGATAGGTTGCCTATAAATCCTTGTTCACACATGACCTTACTAAATATGACGCTTCTCTTCTGAATACTGGAATTTCTTGGAGAAACTACATTGGTAACACACTGTAATGCGCTGCCCACTTGTTGTGAAGCATTTTCTACAAGCAGAGGAAAACTCTTGCATGCGTTTTAGTATTCGAACTAAACTTCAGCAATAGAGAAGAGGCAATAGTTCGACACGGCATTGACATCAAATGAACTGTGACAAACCAAAAATTTCAAAATTTTTGAATTTATTTGAATTTTGTTTGAATTTGAAGTTTTTACCAAATCTGGAAAATCCCAACAATCCACTTTCTTTTTCAGAATTACGCATTTCACATTAGGAAAACATATTCTTGTTGGTCTCCATCGTCTCCTGTTGACATCGGTTCGCGTCGCGGCACGCCCGCTCACCTTAATTCGCTGTCACCTTCGCTTGCGTCAAGCTACCCAGGGCTGAGCCACCTCACACCAGCATTAAACGTAGCCCACGCCAACGCCAAGTCATCCTTGTTGATGATTTGCACCACCATCAAACCTTGCTGCCAACTGCTCGACACGCCGCACCCACTGCTATTCTTCACCACCACCTTGCACGCCCGATCCAGGGAGGAGCGACGACTCCTGCATTGTTGTCCCATCATAGAACCCGTGCGATCGCCACACCGCTGTCCACACGCCAAGCTCGCCTCGTGCCGTTATTAGTGCCACCGCCTTGCGCCGGCTATAAGGCCAAGGCTAGTGAGTACTTCAACCTCTTCTTCTCCAACTATCACACCAGAGCCACCATCTTCCTTGGCCGTGTGAAGCTGCACCGCCGCCAACCCCAAATCCGGTAAGCCTCAGCCATCCACAAAATTTCTTATCTCCATCCTATTGATTTATGTTGTATGGAGTTGGAGCTAGCTTCTGAAATCGTTGTTAGATTTTTTTAATTAATAATTGCGTTGATATATCCTGACTTATGACAAAGCATATCCACCACATTTTTTGTTTGTCCTGCTGGGTTTGCACTTACATTTTGACCTCAGCTAGATGATCACTCAAATTTTATTATAAATCAATGCCATTTGAGCTGATATATGATTAGAGGTACTTGAAAGCCACTGCTTTATACACACGCACGCATACACACACGATACTTAAAAGAAATAGTTGGTAATGGTTCATTCTCCCAAAGATTCTTTACTATATCTCACATGGAGGTAAGAATTGGTTTGGTGAATCATGCGCCAACATGTGGGTTTCCTGTGATAGACGAGCGTTTTTAGGAACTAATCTCTCTAAAGAATACAATTATTAGTTAGCAATTTTAAAGATTAAAGTTGAAGTCTATCACCTCCATGTTATGAGCATCGCAAAACCATTTAGTAGACTCGTAAAAGATCGGGTCAAGGCCGAGGGCCAGCCGAACCTTATAATCAGCCATAGCACTAGAGGGCCATGCTATTTAGGAGCTCTCCCCATTGTAAGTCACCCAATTCACTAATTGTTACATGCGCTTGACTCATAGCTGTATACACATGCATTTTTAAATACTTTAAAACTATGTTAATTAATGTGAGTGCATGCATGCACTAGGTGTATTCATTAACTTTGATATGCACACATTAGGGCTTGATTTTGTACATCTTTTATACAAAAGAATATATTTTCTTCTCTTTTGCTCAGATATACGGTGCTAGCAGTAGATTTTGGGAACGATGTTGGAAGGTGCGCTGTGAGTTGAGGTGTGGTTGCTGAACTGAGGATGTGGCGCAAGCGAGGCGAGTCTCGGGCAGATCAACATCGAAGTGAAGGGCACGATGCTGGTGAAGGTCGAGTAACGATAATATTGAGGTGTGTCATAATCCGAGTAGACGATGTTGGTTAAACATGTTGGGTTAGGTGGAGACTAGCTCTCGTGGCGGCGTGAATCTAGCAGTTGTGGGGAATAGTTAGGCTTCGATCCAAGAGCGAAGGTGGGGACATGGTTTGCTATGGTGAAGCTGGGCACATTGAATGCCATAGCGAAGGCGTGAACACGTGCTAGGGCAAAGCTCAATCGAGTGCCATAGTGTAGCCGGATGGGTGGTGTAGATAGAGCCTAATTATAACGGCTCGATATGTTGATTTAATACATTTTTTTAGTCCGTAGCAAAGTGCGGCCATTAAACTAGCCATTTGAAAAAAATAAGCATGGACAAGATCGAGCAAAGAGTCAACTCACTCGGATTGAATTGGAGTGGCCTACATCATTGTTGACTTCCTTTTTGTTTGGCCTGGCCAGGCCCAAATCCATGTCTAAGGCCAGGCTAGGCTTGGAGAACACACCCGGTGCGGCCTAACACTCCAATAGACCCAAGCCTGGTTTCATGGTCCCAAGATGACCCACACCGAACCCCAGCCCGGCCTGTAGTTGCTCAGGTCGAGGGGATCTATCATTCCCCACGATCAGTATGCCGGTGGTAGTATACCAGTCAGGCAGGCCGGTTAGAACAATAGCAAAAGAGTTCAACTAAAAGAAGAGGTTTCCTGAGAACAATAAAAATTCTGGACATTAACAACGCACAAACAGGATTTTCATCTGCTGGTGCAGGCAACAGCAACTCACGACAAGGGGAGAATCCAAACACAAACAGAATTATGTGTTGCTAGTTCGTAACAACAATCCACTCTGGAGCAATGTAATTAATCATTTATGTACATCAACAACGTACTACCATCTCTACTTAACTGAACAGGCAGCACCCACGAAATTAACAAATGTAACCAAACATGTAAATGAGGGAATGGAGATATACAGCAAATGTACATCAAACCAAGTAACTGACCAGAAAAGAATATGACGATCACCGCCAATCATTTCGAAGAACCTATTTCTTTCCACCAATCATATGTTGAATACCATTTGAGCTACCCAGACTAGTGGGTACGCCCATCTTATTTCCAAAACTCTTCAAGTCAATCAAATCACTGAATAAATTATCAGGTATGTAGTACGGCTTGCTTGTTGCCGCTGAAGAATCTTTTGGTTGTTGATTCCCATTCATTTGAGCTTGAGGCACAGTTAGTACGTTGGTCTGTGGAGAACCCACTGAACTGTACCATTGCATTGGGTGGGTGTAGGTGTAAGTTTAAGTTCTATTAAGTTAGTTTTGGTGATAATGATAAATACAATTGTGAGACTAATATGTTTATTGATTATGATATTGCTTTATCTCATTTGGATGAAAAGGTGAAAACTATAAGAGGTATGCATTCAATATCGCGTTCTTAACTTATCGCATTCCTCGGTTCCGAAATACAGAATGAACTTTACCAAATAAGTCAAACTTGAATATGTGCATATTCTTTCACAATACATTCTTGTATGCGCACATTTAGGGGGAGTTCACTCTATGTTTTGTGGTTTCATTAGTATTGATACATGTTCCATTTTCACATATTAAGAATCCTTACTTTGAAACATATCCCTTGAGTATATATAACTTGTGTAATTCATATATACTCGTAATCGGGTTGTCATCTAGTTCCTTCATTATGTGTTGATAGTTGGATGATTAATTACAACTGGATAAGGAAGCTTTGCTTTGAAAGCTTATTCTAGAGTATACAATTGTTGTGTACATGTTGTATACTCGTAATTCAATTTCTATCTTATTATTTGTTGATATTGTCATGAATTATCAAAAGGGAAGATTGTATAATCTAGTCCCTCCATTATGTGTTAATGGTGAAGTTTGGTAATTGATGACAATCGTTTTATGGACTAACAGTTTTCATAACTTGGATGAATAGGTTAGGCTCTACAAATGATGAAGACTTGGGATGACTTCATATGTTGAAGATTATTAAGTCAAGTGAAGGATGTATCATGAGTAAGGATGCATCATAAGTTGATACATGTCCAAGAGAAGATGATCATGTGCTGATCATCAAATCAAGTGAAAACACATCATGTGTTGATGGAGGTCAAGTAAAGGATACATCATGAGTTAATGCATGTTAAGACTATGACTCAAGGAAAAAGTATAACTAGCCAAGGAAAAGGATGCATTCCTAGTATTTTACCGGACTTGGTGTTTGGTTAGAAGACCGGATTACTAGTATAGGTTACCGTACTATTAAGAGGAATCATGTCTAGTAGCTTTAGTCTCGTCATATGTTGATAGTTCAACCTCACTTGCTCTAGCTCTCCATGACGTGAGACTTGTATTTGCGAATGTGTTTTATAAATAGTTGAAACTCATGTGTTGGATCCTTTAACATGGGACTATACGTTGCAAATGTATTTTACAAATGTTTGAAGCACATGTTTCCATTCTTTGTAATATGAGGTTTATATTTGCAAATGTATTTTGCAAATGGTTGAACCTCATATAGATAATCCTTGTGTGTATGATACTGTAGTTTGCAAATGTGTTTTGCAAAATCTGTTGAAGTATATGCACTTCTCAGGGAAATCAGAACTACCGCAATGTATTCTATGGTACTACTACTAGTCGGAACTACCGGTGTTGTTATCACGGAACTACCGCGTCTGTTGGTGATTGGAAGACCTGTGTGATCGAGAACCATTGTGGTCGATCCAATGTAGTCGAAGACCTGTGTAGTCAAAGATCAATGTGGTCGGGAATCAGTATGGTCGATGCCGACATAGTCAAACCGATGAGGTCGAAGATCGACGTGGTCGATGACCTGTGTGGTCGAAGATCGACGTGATCTAAGATCAAAGTGGTTGAAACCAACATGGTCGAAACTGGCGTAGTCAAACCAGCGTGGTCGGACCCAACGTGGTCAAGATATGTGTGATCGAAACCAGCATGGTCGAAACTAGCGTGGTCGAACCGACGTGGTCTAGACTTGTGTGGTCGTAATTGACGTTGTCGAACTGATGTGATTGATACAACGTAGTCGAAGGTAGATGTGGTGGTCGAAAATTTGTGTGATCGAAGATTGACGTGGTCGCAAATCGACATGGTCGAGACCTGAGTGGTCAAAACCAATGTTAGTCGGAGACTAGTGTAGTCGAAGACTTGTGTGGTCGATCCAGATAACGTGGTCGGAAACCAGCGTAGTCGGAGACCTGTGTGGTAGAACCGAACAACGTGGTCGGAGATCAATGTGGTTGGAGCCCTGAGTGGTCGAACCATCTGACGTGGTCAAGGACCAGTCTAGTCGACGATCCGTACTTTCGACCAGCTCTATGTGAGCGGTCCGATCAGCGAGTGGTACTACCGGCTCTGTGTGAGTTGTACTTTCGATTTGCGGAACTTCCGACTTGTGTAGTAGTATATTTTTTTCAGAGAGACATCTATGTGGAGTCTTCTCATCCCTGAGGAAATCAGTTGTTCCGCATGAGTACTACGATACTTTCGATGATCGGTAGTACCAGACTTTACACGACGGAACTACCAGATTTACCTGCAATGACTACTTTTCTGGCCGTTATTGAGGGGAGCAAAAGTACCAGCCATTTGACTACGGTACTTCCAAAAATCGGGACTTTCTATCCCAACAGCTAGTTTCAAGGTGTAGGGTATATATACCCCCCTTGTGGCCAGTTGGAGGTGAACTTTTGGTACTCCATTTCACTTTCTTGAGCTAGTGTGAAGTCTTTCTCTCAATTGTGCCTGTGTTGCACCTTGTGAGCAAGGAGGATGCTCTAGATTGCATGTATTGCATCTAGAGGTGGATTGTGTATCCACTCGAGCTTGTGCATTCGTTGCACGTGGTGAGAGTCAAGCGAGTAGCTTGACTTATTACTCTTAGAATTTGCTGACTCCTAGACAGTGTTGAAGACGTTGTGCGCAGTGATCTTCTCAAAGAAGGTTGTGAGAAGACCAGCAAAGTTGTGAAGGTTAGAGCTCACCTACCCAGGGCGGGAAATAACTACCACTAGTGGATTGAGGTGTTTCGGCTTAATTCATGGAGCTAGTCCAATTCGCTTGGACTAACCTCAACGTGGACTAGGAGAGACCGGCAAGTCTCTAATCACCATAGTAAAAAACAACCGTGTCAATTGTGGTTTATTTTCTTGTGCTCAATTTACATTCAAGTAATTTACATTCATAGAATTAAATTGATTACTTGTCACTCTAAGATTGTAAAACTTGATATAGGCTTAGCTTGTTGGTATATTTAGGTGAACCCAGTTTATTTGAATGATATTTGTGCTAAACTTTTTTTAGTTAAGTTTCCGTATTATTTACTTGGTTTAGTCAAATAGAAATTAATAATTAATTAGAGAAGATTTTTTGACCGTCTATTCACCTTTCTCTAGTCGACTTTCTCGATCTAACACTGGGTGGCTGAAGGTGGCACGTATGCCATTGTAGGAGAGGTATATGAAGCTGAGGGAGATGCATAGGTGGCTGCTGGGGCAACAGAAGCAACAAGAGGGAGTGGTTCTTGGTAAGCGACTGATCGGAAAGGATTAGAATTGATACCTGGAGGTGTAGCCCATGGTGGTGCTGGATAGCCAGATGCATATACTGGAGGCTGAGCCGGATATGCTCCAGTTTGTGCCCAGGGTGCAACATAGTTGCTATTCTGTGGAGTATACCCCAGGTTTGTTGGATGCGGCTGGTAGTTTGAAGGATATTGTGGCACACCAGAAGGATTTTGTCGCCCATCTGTAACTGCAGGTTGCTGAGGTCCATTTTGACTCTGGGTTGAAGAACCTGTAGTAGTTTCATCGGTAGGGCTACACAAGGTGAGGCTTAAAAGGTTGATCATATCCTACTCTCTTGTTTGAGTACTACTACTACAGTGAACATGAAAGAACAGTGCTTACTTATCATGGATTTGTTTTTTCTGCAGATGCACAAAGCATGAAGCATTAATAATTGTGCAGGAAAGTGCAGCTGGCATGCCACAGGCTACTCCAGAATACCTTTGTGCTAGCCGAGCGAACTCATCCTCCTCATCATCAAGAATGTCTTTATGTGCAACAGGAGGTGCAAAGGGCTTTGCTGCCGGATTCACTCTCGGGGCCTCAACTGTCTCTCTTACAGGTGCTTCAATTGGCAAATGAGTACCAGAGACCATGGCATCATATTTTGAAAGTACAGTTTGTAAGCGATCATTTATTTCCAGTCCTTGTGTTAGTAACTGCTCGTTCCTAAACAATGCAACAACAGATCTCAAATATCATATTGTGCGCTAACTGCAGTGCTATGAAATATGATGTACACACAGGCTACAGTGAACATGAAAGAACAGAGGGGAGTCATGAAAAACCAACGCAGTACAAAGAACATGGGGTAGTAATAACTACAGAACCATATATTGATAATGTTACCCTGTTGAACTGACAAACTGCATGAGCTTTTGTTGATTTGAGTGACATTGGCTCACAAGATCTGTGATAATTTCATCTTTAACAGCCTAGGTTCAAAAGAAATTTAAGAGGTCATTTATCAGCATAAACTAGAACAAATCTACAATCAATTAGTACAGATGGTCACAAGTTAATAATTTTAGAGTTAAGATTTTTTACTACTGTGAGATCAGATGGGTTCAAAGCATGCACCATATCGTTCAATAGTTCTGTCACATTTCGGATATTATTTAAATCCCCTAAACTATAATAGCAAAAGGGGGAGAAATGTTAAAATCATGAAATGAGTAACTGGGTGATAACTCAGCAAGTGAAATGAGTCCAATAAAGAAAAAGGACATAACCTCAGAGTCTCACCATCAGAGGACATTCTCTCATTCAGACTTCCCGCGGCATATCTAGGTGAAACATAGGTTTGAGAATTATGTGTTGCAGGAGTAAATATTGGTGGGGTATCTATGGGACATCTTGGGAATGCTACACCTGTCCTCTGTATCAAATTTTCACAATTCGCACAGAAGGTTACATCTAAAAGAATTTATTTCCCAAAAAAAGAGAGCATAATCACATGATCGATGTATGTTGGACAGCAGACATGCTTTTGGAATCATATTCAGTTAGAACATGACACAAACGATATTTCTACTTCCTAGGGAACAAATAGGAATTAGTTGCATACCTTGACTTCAAGATATGCCCAGTGATATTGCGAGTATTTACCTCCAGGTCCACCAAATGCTTCTTGCCATGAGTCTAAAAGTAATAATACCTTATCCCTTACTCGCATATCATTCTAAAAGCAAATTCCAAACAAGAAAATGCTTAGAATCTTAGCACAGACATGTTCGGTATTTAGCATGTACTCAGATTTAGGAAAGGAGAAGGGCTCGTAAAAGTAAGGAGGGGGAGTAAAGAATCCTTCTTCTGGATGGTTTTAACCATTTCTTGCAGAACATGTTGTTCAGAAACTTCAAACTGAACATATTCACCACAGTTCTTCATCATTGTCTCTAACAGCTGCACCAATTTTGTAACTGATATGAATAAGATAAATAACATCTTTGAATCTTATTATGTACGAAAGTATTTCTCAAGCTAAGATCTTTGTAAGAAAAGTAATAACATGGAAATTAATGCAACGAAAAAAGTATTTTTTACAATGTCAGATCATGGCATAATGGAAGTACATACCGTCAAAGCATAGAATTGAATCTTCGGGTCCTTGTTTTGCAATCACTTCTTCACTCCTTTACCACATCCTTTGTTTGCCTGATTCAATTGTTTAGAAAGTAGCATGTTAAGAAAATAATTACTTGGACCAGGAAAAAATATTTTTAAAACTATGATAGCATAACTGGAATCAGAATATCCACCTATCACGTAAGTGAAAGTAAAAGGAATGTAATCAAGCATTTCCAGTCCAGATTTCTCCAGGAAGAAAAGGCTAAACTGCATGCTAGTTTCAAACAAATGTGATTTTTCAAGCTGATTATGTGTCTGCCTCAATTCTCAACAGTAAACAGCATAGGACCTCCAGGACGTCGTTAACATGAATAACCATGTAAAGTTATACAAAGTAAGCATCATGGATTTTGGTAATTTCTTTACCATAATCACAAATTTCTCCAGACTTTATTTTCATGATCAGTACGATTGACTGTAACAGGTTCACTGTAACCTCTAAATATTCCTACCCTAGCTCTTGACCCCTATAATTTTCTCACTTTGTTTGCTTTCTTCAGAGCAGAGTGACAGCCATCCACCGTATGCAAGTGCAGTTCACGATCAAAAGGGCTTTCAGCAACAGCTTGGGAGAGGGCAAAACCGAGCTCATGCTAAAGGTTAAAAGTTAAATTTCATCCGGTTCACCACAAAAAAAAATGCATTCGATCCTACACCAAGGCTGGCCTAGAGACCATCCTGGTTCTGGACTTCTGGTTGAAATATGCATTCGGTAACGGCATCCTCTTATCCTAATGCCAAAATCGACCAAAATTTCGGCCAAAACGAAAAGCAATTGAGCCAGCCAACAGCCCAACACCCACTAAAGCCTAAGCAAAGACCAAAAATTTCCATACACCAAACCTAATTCCGCATGCAGGAACCGAAACAAAGCGTGGGCAAAGAGGGATAAGGCGTGAGGAAAGGAGGGAGTCAGTGCGATCACCAGACGTCAGCGTTGAGGATGTCACATGTTTCGAGGTTGATGGCCCAGTCGGCCCCATGAGGAGGTGGCTTGTCGCCTTCTCCACCCGCGCCGCCGCCTGCTGCGTTGGTGCAGGCGCCGCCGCCGCCTGCTGCGTTGGTGCAGGCGCCGCCGCCGCCATAGCCCCCGCCAGGTACATAGCTGGAGGTCGCGGGCGAGAGGGCAGTTAGGGTTTTGGCTCCCCCGAGGAGGCAAGCAATAATTACGCCGTTGGTGCCGTCATTAGCGAAGGGGTTTTGCAAAAATCTGGTTGTTTGCACTCTCTTGACGGGGACGGGAAGGGAAGCTGAAGCTGGCGTGGATGTGGACTATGAATTGAAAGAAGCAAAATGAAACGGAGGTGTTTATTTGTCATGCCCTCGTGATTTGGCTGAGTGGTAATCGGGTGCGGCGGTGCGGGTAGTGCTCGCCCATACCTGCACCGCGATCTCGATTCTGCGCATGTATACCCGCGAAGGACCACGGGTAAAAAACCTCGTCCATACCCGTCGCCCGCGGGTACCCGTCGCCCGCGAACAGAGTACATCACATTCAAACATCACCAATGCATCACAAATTCACACATTCAACAACTACAATGGAAATACAATTTAACATAGTTCCTCACACATAAATAAATTAAGTTTACAACAAGAGTGGAACATACGAAAATAGTTCAATTTCAACAGTTCAACAAATAGATGAAAGACATGTCACATGTCTAGTAAATAGTTTGCTAATCAGAGTCGACAATTGAGATTGAACAACAATCTTTAACCTCCTCTTCAATGTCTTCAAGGCATGTCCATAAAGCTTCAACTCCTTCACCTAAGAAGTAAATATTGCATTACATTTACATCACTAGCTTCGAATCACACATAAATTTGGAAATATTTAAATCACTAGTTGCATACCTTTAAGGTCATTTCGAAGCCAGCTTTGTGAGCACATCAATGCCTCCAATATAGCTGGAGTGAGACGACTGCGATGTTCACTTAGCACTCTTCCACTAGTGCTAAAAGCTAATTCAGAAGCTACTGTTGTTATTGGAATAGCCAAGATATCACGGGCAATCATACGCAATGTAGGATAACGTGTCCCAGCTACCTTCCACCAACCTAATATATCAAATTCCTCATCTGTGCAAGGAAGAGTTTCTTCTTCCAAATAACGATCCAACTCACTTTTGGTCTTCACCACACCAATATTTTTCTTACTAGCAGCTAATGTTTTAAATATAGAAAGCACCTCATTAGCACCAATTGGAGCAGTAGTAGTAGATGATGTAGCCATACCCTCTTGTTCACTATGCACTTGGTACTCATTCATCAATTCACACAAGCAATTATAACTCTATGTAACCTTTTCTTCGGAGTTTTCTTCACCAAAGAGGGCAATATAGCATGCTTGTAACATTGTCATTTTTCCACGTGGATCAAGAATAACAGCAATAGCCATCAAACCATGAATATCAGACCAATATTTGTCAAACTTCTTTATCATCTCAATAGACATAGCCTCAATTATTAGATCTCCACATCCTAACCATTTATTCATATGCATTTTGACCTCACATATCTTTGGGAAGAAGATGTTGCTTGTTACGTATTTAGTTCCAGAAAACATATTAGTGAACTCATAGAAGATGCTTAATTTTTCACAAACAATTGAGGCAAAATTCCAATCAGCAGTAGTTGGCGCACAATTAAACTGCATATCAATTTGCTTCAACCTTTCAAAGACTTTCTTATAGGGAATAGCAGTACTAAGCATAACATAGGTTGAATTCCATCTAGTTTTGCAATCAAGACCAATCTTTTTAGTTATTTCAACCTTAACAAACCGAGCTGCTTTCACAAATTTTTCGTACCTCTTTGGTGTAGCTGTCCAATAAGAAACATCATCACGAACTCTTTTGATGCCATGCTCCATGACACTCAAGCCATCTTTCACAATTAAGTTAAGAATATGTGCACAACAGCGCATATGTAGCAACTTTCCACCCAATAAAAGATTAGATGTACCAACTTTCGTCTCTATTGCTTCAACTAATTTATCATTCGTTGAGCAGTTATCCATAGTCAAAGTAGAAAGCTTACAATCAAGATTCCAACTCTGCAGGCTTTTATGTAATGCTTCACAAATAACTTCTGATGTATGTGGGCATGGCACATATATAAACCTACATGGTTCAGCATAGCAAAACAATTAGTATTTGAATATAGCAATAAGAGTATCAGCTGTCCAAAGAGTATTTGAATACACATATATTTGAATAATAGTATTCAGCATAGCAATCACCTCAAAATGCAACTTCTGAGCTTCCAAGAGTCATCAATAAAATGTCCTGTCACTGCCATGTATCCTCTCTTTTGATTATCAGCTGTCCAAAGATCAGTTGTAACAGCAACACGACAACTGCTTTTATCCAAGTAACTAAGAGCTCTCTTTCTCTCTGAATCATAATAATCCAAGATATCCTTTCTAATAGTATTTCGAGTGACCATTTTAAATAAAGGTTGTAGTGCACTAACAAATGAACGAAAGCCATGATGATCAACAATGGACAATGGGTACTCATGCAGAATAATCATGGAATAGAGAGCTTTCCTAGCAATTTCTTGATCAAAGACATAGTTCTCTACAGTTACTTGTCCATGCTCAGAAGATCCATACCTCAAACTGGTTTGTACCTTTCCTTCTCTCTTCCGATAGATGCAAACCTTTAGATGTTCATGCAGATGTTTAGTGCCATTCTTCGTTTACACGAAAGGTATTTATTGCACCAAATACACTTTGCCTTCCAAGCACCATTAACTTTTAATCTTGTAAATTCGTTCCAAACGGGTGAAGTGAGTTTTCTCTTCATACCACGAGAGTCTTCCTCTTCTGCTTGTGCATTGTCGACATGTTCTTCAACTTGAGGTGCAGACTCAGATCCTACTTGCTGATCACGGAGTATTGAGCCTTGAGAAGATGGCCCATGTTGGCTACTATTTCCCGGAGTTGCCATCTAAAAGTTAAACACAAACATGAGAACTCACAAAGTAACAAATATGATACTTGAACACAAATACTATGTTTGGATTACAAATACATTAGCCACAAACGAAAATGAGAGCTCACAAACAACTCTCTTACATACAAACTAAATGTTGCTACAATTTCAAACTTTATGATGCTATCCCTAACCACAAATGAAAATGCAGTAGCAGTAGCAGCTGATCCACACCAATGGCCAAGCTTTCCTAGCAATTTCTTGATCAAAGACATAGTTCTCTACAGTTACTTACCATCCCTACTCACGGCGGATGGTCCCTGGCCCCACATGGGAAAGGATTTAGATAGTCGCAGAAATTGGGTTTAAGCGGTTTTGGTCAACGAGTTTAGGCTCTCTTTTCGAAATATTGTACTCTCGCATAAATTTCCTAGAAAACCAAATATTTAGCGAAACATAGGTGTTTTGTTTTGTTTTGTTTCACCTAAATTTCCTATAGAATATCCGTATTTCAAATGAGCTCAGACTTGTTTTTTCAAGAGGAAGCCTTAAACATACATGTCAAGCCGAGCGCAGATATGATTTGGTTTTACGGTGCAAATTACATAACGGATTGTCTATAGACATCATGAACCGGTAGAACTAATCCACACTGCAACTTTGTTGGATTGGATGTTTTCGTTTGGAGCCACTCGTGCCTTTTTTCACTATTTGGAGCCACTTTTGGTCCCACTCATTTCGGATTAAACTTCTGGCTTCTGACTTATTTTTTATTATTTATAAATTTTATCTTTTTCTGAACTTTTGACTTTTTGAGCTTTTTTGTCGGTTCTTTTTTCCGTATTTATTTGCATTGTCCATAATGATCTAATATATTTTTCTATTTTTAAATTTTTTAAATTTAATTAGTCAAATAAGTCATCTTCAGTTACAGTTTAATTTCAACCAACTACAGTATAATTTTAACTATAAACTATTATTTTTTGGCTTAACCGAGCGGGCCGGTCCATTTGCTTGAAGTCGATGGACGCATAAAACAACTCCCGTTGCGTGCTCCCATCTTTATGTGATACAACAGCTAACCGCTCCGTCGTAGTTGCAGCATGGAAAGATGGCTGATGCTAACGAACAAATTATCATTTAATAGCCGATTAGTACTGCGACTTAAGGCAATATAAAAGGCATTACAGGTCGGGTTTAGCAGCTGCTGCTTTGGATGACTCGAAGAGAACGTTGACCAAAGACCAGAGGAAAGCAGCCTTTTTGGCCTGGATTCCAGACTCCAGAGACGTGCTTCTCATGGAGCCGGAAGGGTGGTAACCTGCGGGCCCTTGCAATAGTCTCTTTTGAAGATGGGCCCGGGCTTTAGCGTGACGGAACAGGCCCAGCCTACCTGACATGGGCTGCTCCATGCGCTTAACCTCTTTCATGTCCTTTCTCCAATCTCCACGTGTGCCTCGTGGGCACGCAAGAAAATGTACTCGAAAATACTAGATTCTTAGCAAAACTTTGTCGAATCTGCTTTTGATGAAAGTTCACTTTATTCAATATTATACACAGGTAACTAATGTATCACCAATAGTACACAACAATGGCCGGCGGCAACTAACTTACACAGCCATACAACATGGCGCCTGGCACCTCATGAGCCAAGCAATCTCTCTCTATACGATCGGAACCTAAAGCAGCGGAACGTTACATGGGCAGCAATCTTGTTGTTGGTCTACAAACAATTACAACATTTTGATTGATCTAAACCTTTACTTGCTAGCTACGACATGATCGAGGCCCTTTGACTTCGCCGCTGATGGAGCTCATGACGTTGGAGGCAATGGCGATGCTGCTCGTGATGACAGCCAGAGTAATCATCGTCGCCGCCAATGCCTTGTCCTTCCGCTCTGCTATTCCGTGAACATCCCTGCAAAAATGTCCAGGTGTTGGATTCAAGGAAACGTGATTTCTCAAAGTTTCTTGTACAAGCAAAAAAGCAATTAACGGCGCACCTGAGAACAATGGCGCCAGGGAAGATCAACGAGATGCAGACCGCGAACGTCGACCCGCAGTACTCGAAGAGCGTCCAGATGCTGGGGATGGCGATGGCGAGAGCGTAGAGCACCGCCATGAGCACGGCCGTGAGGGACACGAACCGGCGCGTGTCCGTGGCCAGCGGGCGCCGGCTCGGGAAGAGGAGCTCGTCGACGTTGACCCGGAGCGAGAAGAGGAGGAGCGGGAAGACGAGCACGAGGTGCAGCGCGTAGCTGAGGCGCGCCGCGTCGTTGAGCGCCTGCGGGACGCCGGCCCCGGAGCTGCGGTCGAAGTTGGCGAGCACGTCGGCCATGGTGGCGTCCCCGAAAAGGAGGAAACCCAAGAAGCCTACCGCCGCGTAGATGACGGCGCAGAGCACGAGGGAGATGCGCACGGCCGCCTTCATGCCTGACGTCTTGCTCAGCTCCGCGCGGATAGGATGCACTGCATCGAGCAAGCCACATGCCAGCATGCATGCAGATATTGAGTGATCACACGCGCGGCGCATGCATATACGGACATGTTACTACTATTATGGCACGATGTGATACCGTTGAAGTGGAAGGTGAAGGCGATGACGATCACGGGGACGGCGGTGAAGAGCTCGAACGGGGAGGAGAGGCGGGAGAAGTCCGGGAGCATCCGCGGCATCTTCGCCGTGCCGGTGAAGAGAGCGTAGACCGCGATGCCTAGGCTGATGAGCATGAACACCACCGCCAGTAGGATGGACACGGCCGATGTGAACCTCAGTGAATCTGCATGTTGTACCAAGTTTGTGAATGAATATGTAATGGATAGGCAAACACAAAACAATTTTTCTACCAGTTGCGCTTATGCGGTTATGCTATTGAAATGATGTCATTTTTTAATTAGGATGGTAGGGTAAACATAAACCTTGTAAAATTAATTAACAACTTTAGGAACGCCTTTCAAAAGTTCTTTTTAGGGTGAGATCGATCTCTATGAATCTGTTTTGAACAATGTTTGAGCATGTTCTTTTAAACTGCGGTTTATGATTTTTGGATTGTTCGTGAGATAACGCACGGAATAAGAGAAACTTGCGTGTTGTTTCGGTTGATGTAAATGAAATCGCTACAGTGTGTATTATAATCACTTATAGATTCTGCTTGAAAAAATATTCTATGTAAAAGCTAGTTACTTAAGAAAATCAAAAACAATTTTTAAACACCGAAAAGAAGATGACATTTGTCTTGTTTTGCGATTGGAACTCTACTGGCTGTACAATCCTCTCACTCTGGAAACTGGGAAACAATCGTCCCTCATTGGGCGAACCACCATGACAAAACCTAAGATGCAGCACATGGCTCAGATCTTAGACCAAATGACTGAAAAGGACGAGAAAAGCACCCGCTTTTTTTTGGCAAAACAGTAAGATAAGATTACAACTAGTTAGGGTCTCAGTTCATGCTCTAGGGTGTTCCTCTTATCTCCAAATCTTTTCCCCGATAGAAAATTATTCTAGTTCGGGCACTGGATTTCTTCGGTTCGAGCATCAGGGCATACAGTGATACAGGCTTACGTACCGACACGCTTCCGAAGCACAAGAGGAAGGATAATCACCGCGGCTGCCACCAGCACCACCTCCCGGCCGGTCCACCAGCGCTGCCCGAACCACTCCGGCAGCACCCCGGCGTGCGCCTTCCCGCCGTTCGTCGTGCCGGACATCACGTCCCCTGCAGCAACACTCTCCCAATCCTAGGATATCACTCGTCACATCGCACTAACACACACGTGCCAAGCGAGCGAACGGTACGAATTGTCCGTTCTCTAGACTGGTGCGGCTTGCGCGCCAGCTCAGTTGTGGTTGTGGGGACTTTACCAATGATGATGAGGTAGATGGTGAGGGTCCCGATGGTATTGAAGGCGACGAAGACGTTGAGCAGCGCGGCCCCGGCGCGGCCGAACGCGTCGCCCATCAACGCCGCGTACGACGGCCGGGCGCGGGTGTACCGGAGCATGAAGTCCACGCCGGCGTTGGCCAGGAGCGCGACGCCCACGATGAGCGCCACCGCGGGGGCCACGCCGAGCACCCGCATGGCCGCCGGGATAGACATGATCCCGGCGCCCACCACGCTCGTCGACACGTTGAACACCGCGCCGAGCACTGACGCCGCGCCGTCGCCGCCGCGGCCCGGGGGCACCCCTGCGTCTCCAGCGACGTACTCCGGCAGCAGGAGCGCTTCCGCTGCCCCGTCGTCGGCCATAGCGGGGGCCCGCGAGTTCTTGGACACCATGGTCGATATGATAAGCAGGAGAGGATGAAGAGAAGTGTGTTAATTTGGTGCGCGTTGGCTTCGGAATCGGCGGCTCGAGAGCGTGTGAACGTGGTGAGAAAACGACAGGAGGTCGACGACTGGCGAGATAAGAGCTGAGTCAGATAAGTGAACGGAGGTCGACAGCCTAATTATTGGTGCGTGCTTGTGGGAGGGAGAAAGGAAGAAAAATTACATAGGATCTAGGAAGGACCCTGCTTTGTGTTGAGCCCGTGGAATTACGAATCTCAAAACGATAAAGCTAAAAAAGGTATACCATCACTTCTCCGATCAATGGTATTGAAACACCCCATAAAATTTTAAAAAAATTTGTGAATTTTTCTTGATTTTTGAGTGAATTTTGAAAACCTTCCTTTTTCAAAAATTCCCGACGGAATACGCTTTCCCTTTTTGGCCTTTCCGTTTTCCCGCTCTCCTTGGCGCATTCTCTCTCTTTTCGTTTCCCCTTTCCGCTAGCGCTTTTCCTTCTTCCCGCCTCCTCCTGCCGCCTGCGCCCGTGCACGAGTGCACCTCGCCCGCGGTTTCACGCCCGCCCACGGTATCGCCGCGCCACCGCCCGTACGATCGCCGTTCGCCTGCGGACGCGCAACGCCACCCTGCACGCGTCGTCCTGTCCCTCCCCTTGGCCCCGCCTGCGCCACCACCACTCTCCTCCTCCGCCCATGTCGCTCGGTCACCCGCCCCGCTTGGCTATCGCCGCCTGCTCCCTCCACCCCACGTCGTAAGCGCCACTCGAGACAACCCTCCCGTCACTCGGCTGTTCATCCGTGCCCCCCATCCCTTTTTCTCCTCTTTTCCCTCCTCCGCTGAAGCTCACTTCCACTCCCCTCGGCTCTCTCGCTCTCCCGTGCTTCTCAAGCCTCTCCACCGCCTCCATTCGCTCCCTATCACCTCCATTTGTCTCCAGGAGCTCCCGATCGAAGCCCCATCGCTCCCGACGCCGTCGCCACCATCCCCTGAGCCGACGACCCCCGTGAGCAATTATTCTCCCTTTCTCCTCCATCCCTCAATTACTTTGGCCCAAAGCTTCCTTGCTGTCCGCTGACCCCATTGATGAACTTCTCTGGCCAGGAGAACCTCTGTGGAGCCTCAATGCCGACGCTCATCGCGCCGACCGAAGGAGCTCTCCGTAGCCAACTCTCCTGGACGCCTCCCAGTAGAAACCAACGCCACCAATGTGAGCCTCGAGCCCCACAGATCGCGAAAACACACCCCACCTAGCTAAAGAACCGCCGGTGAGCCCTGGAGCCACCGTGGAAGCCGCTAGCTTCTCTCCTGCCCCCGATTGTCGCGGCCCATGCTCCCAGCTCCCAAGGCCCCAAAATGGAACCCCTAATCCGAGCTCTACCCACCCATCCCCTCGGTTGCCGCTGGCGACCTTCCCCGTGCCCAAATGGCCGTCGTCGCCATTGCCCTGTCCCGAAGGCCCTGTAGCGGCCGGAGGAAGAAGACGACCTCACGGGCGACGTGGCCGCGTTCCAGCCATCCGCGCCAACCGTTGCCATCTCATCTGAGCCCTCCGACGGCTTTGAATCTTGGCCGTCCACGTGAACTAAAGCCGCCCGATCCCGGCCACTCAACCGCGCCTCATCTCCGCCGCCCGCTCAGCCACGCGTCGGCTATCCAAGCCGCGTGGTAGCGCGTCGTGGTAGTGTCGCTCGGCCTGTTCGCCCACGCCGGCCGCTCCCGCATGGGCTGCGTGGACCCGCTTCTCGCCCGGGCTGCGCTGTAGCACCGGGCCGACTTGTTACTGTTCACCGATTTTCGAGATTTATCAATTTCCAAAAATCCAGAAAATCAAAGAAAATCCTAGAAAATCCCAAAAAAAACCTAAATTTCACCACCTTGCTCATTTTGATCTCCTAAACCCATTTTTGACCTCCAATCCACTAAATTCTTCTCCAGAGAAAATCCAAAAATTCTAAAAACCCCCTCTCTTTTATATTTATTTCTTTTACTCTTTTTCATAGATTTATTTTTCTTGGTTGATTAGAATCAAGCCAGACTTATGTTGTTTTTATGTGTTTGCGCTAGCTTCGGATTTTTCGGAGACGACGACATAAAGACAAGACCAAGGAACCGCAATTTACGAAGTCACCGAGCTATTCAAGACCAAGGCAAGTCACAAGTCCTTGATCATGTTGAAATCCCATGTCATTTAAATTATGTACTTATGATGTTTGCATTATTGCTAGTTGTGAAATGTTAGTTTGCGCAAAATAAAATGTTTAGAATGACTTGATATTTAGATAATTCCTACCACCGATAAATGACATGTTAAATTTGCAGCCATTTCCTTGATAGCTCTAGAAATAATTAAATTACGGTATGAATAACTGTAGGATATATATATCATCATGCAAAATCTTTACACTACTAAGGTTATAGCCGTAGGCCAGTAGATTTAGAAAACTCGGAGCTAGGGTAGGGTGGTATGGGACACCGTACCCTAAGATGGTAGTGTCGGCGTGCACAATTGAGGGTGAAAGTGTTGTGGGAAAACCGCGAGACGGTCTTCACCCACCACTTTACCCTAGGGTGGAGGTTGCGTACCTCGTGGAAAAATATAAGGACTAGACCCTTGGGCCAAGTAAATGACATAGTGATCGCTCAATCACTGGTGTTGACCTATCAACCCTGGTTTAGTAGCTGCTCAAACTCGAGTGGAACCCTACTTTGGGAGTTGGTATGTGGGACAGAAACCCATACACAGCAATAATAGGTACCTTCAACTCGGGCTCGGCATTCCATGTAGGCCTGCGGATACCCGAGGTTGTGCGATTCCTAATCTATCGGGTAGAGTGTAAGAAAGGAATTGAGCAGTGAAACGAACCGGTTCCTTAACTCAGTCATGAGGGTTAAGAATGCTTGTGGGTAAAGTTGGGCAACTCTGCAGAGTTAAATAAATGGTATTTGAATACGCCGTACTCCCGGTTAATGGGGTCGTGTCTATTGGGTGATTCCAGCTGCGAAGCTTAAGTAGTTTTCATAAGTGTTTTAATCTGATTAGTTGGTTAATCAAACTTTAAAAGAAAACCCCCTGTGATCTTAAGGAGTAGTCTTTGGTTCTGGGTTTTTCGAAAATATTTGCAAATAAAAGTGCATCCACTCAAATTAATAAACCAAGTATACTGCCATCCATATGTGTCGTGTGTAATTAGCTAAGTTAGGGTTTCTCTTGTGACTTGCTGAGTACAGTGGTTGGTACTTAGTCTTGCATAATTTTCCCCACAGATTTCAGAAGCAAAGAAGGTGAATCAAGATCTCGTGTTAGGGTTACGACCGCACTCAGGCTTTCATGGTGTTTTCTGCATTTCTTCTGTATGTAAGTACTTTTGAGTTGCACACTTGTTTTGTTGTTAAAATTGACCATTAGGTCTTATTTCAATCAAACTAACTCTTCTCAAATGTTCGTAAGCAGGCATGATACTCGTTCGGTCTGCAACCAAAGTCCTGGGTGGTTGCCGGTTAATGATGCCCCTGTTTCCCCAAAAATGGGGGCTGGTGACGTAGCAGGCCGACAACGCAACAAACCAACAGGAGTTGGGATGCTCTCCGGTGCTGCTAGATTGACTCGCACCTCTGCGAATCCTAAGCCTAGCTACTTAGGATGATGTCGTTCTTTCCTAGCCCTAATCTGTTGCATCTCTTTGAAGCTTTGGTTTTGGTTTGATGTGAGAAATTGCTCTCGGATTTCTTGCCTCGGAGTATAAGGTGCGGGCATGCCAGTGTACTAAAGTACACAAAAAATAAATAAACATAACAAAAGTAGGGAAACATGTATTGTATTCATTCATTATGCGGGTGGTCGTGAACGTTCGAGCATGAAAGATGGTCGATGACACTTGAGTATGATGAGCGATCGTAGGTGACTGAATATTGAGGGCGGTCGGAGGTGCCTATCTTCAAAAGTGGTTGAAGGCGTCTGTCTTCAACAAGCGATTTGAGGCGCTCGTGTACGACAAGTAGTAGGAGGCGTCTGAGTTCGAAAAGCAGTCAGAGGCATCTGTCTTCAACAAGCGAGTGGAGGTGCCCGTGTACGATGCGTAGTTGGAGACGTCCAAGCACAGCGAGCGATCGTAGACGTCAGGGTAATGTGGACAAACGATAGCGCCCGAGTGTTGAAAGCGGTCATAGACAATCGGGCCTAGCAGGTGGTTGAAGTTGTTCGAGTACAGAGAGCGGTCGATGGTGCCCGAGTGTCGAAAGCGGTCGTAGACGTCTAGGCTCAATAGGCGGTTGTAGACGACTGAGTATCAAAGACGATCGATAATGCCCAAGTACGGCAGGCGATTCCAAGTGACCGAGCATAGCTGGTGGTCGAAAACGCCCAAGTATGGCAGGTGGTCGAAAGCACCTGATTATCACAGCTGGTCGAAAGTGCCTATGTTCCGAAGGCGGTCAAAGAAGTTTGAATATCGAAGGTGGTCAACGATGCTCGAGTATCATAGGTGGTCGAAAGCGCCCAAGTATGAAGGCGGTCGTAGATGTCTAGGCCCAGCGGGTGGTTGGTGATGTCTGGGTACCGTGGGCGGTCGATGGCGCTCGAATATGGATAGCGTTCAGAAGTGTCCCGATACCGAAAGCAGTCATAGACATCCAGGTACCATGGGTGGTCGATGGCGCCCATGTATCGATAGCAGTCAGAAGTGTTCCGATATCGAAAGCGGTCATAGACGTCCAAATCCAGTAGGAGGACGACTAGGACAACTTCAATGCAGTGAAGGCATCCAGTAAGAAAGACGCCAAGATCACGAGGGTGGGCTTTTCTCATTAGATTGGAGCGACGGTTGGCGATGTCACATGTCTTGGGCGCCATCTACCTCGCCTTGTGGAGCTATCATCATATCAGAGGTACAAGCAGGACAAACCTGGTACATGATAGATCATTGCAGCCGCACAGCTTGGCCGAGGCGGGCGCCATATACAAGAGTGGGAGGACTTTATGCTTCAAGCCTAATAAGATGACGACAATCTTGCCAGCCCCATTGTTGTGGCCACATGCTACCCAACAGCGAGCTCCAAAGCATTTCCTCGACAGCATCACCAGCAGCGACCGCAAACGTTGGCAGTCATCCCGCTACTGTCACCGTCTATCGGCATGCAAGCTAGCTCCATTCGTCTTCGTTCTCTCCCCGATGTCTCTCATCTCCCTCTCGATGCCAAGGGGTGTCTCCTTTTATAGGCACGAGGAAGGGCCACTAATCCTCCTCACGATGCCAATTTCGGGATCGAGATCCTAATTTGATTACCGATTCTTTCTTTGTAAAACTTTGCTTTCCATATCAAAAGATTTATCGAGAAATACTTCCATAAATGGAGATATGGGGTAATCAACTTCCCATTTCAAATAAAATCCACTTAGAACAAATCTTTTCTTTTCTTCTTAGTGCATAAGCTGCCATTGGTTGGCTATGCGCAGCATTACGCATGCACCGACTCTTGTTCATGCGTATAGTCATGCGCCGAGTACTCGGTGTGTCCAATGCCATGCAGAAGCCGAAGGCCTCGGAGTCGGCGAGTAGTCGAAGACTCCGGAGACTTAGTCGCGATCGTGAGTCAAACTGCGTAGTGAACCGATCGTAGCATTCTTCGGGCCTACGTACGCCTTTTGTACTTGTAAGCTATAGCAACACAGTCAACACAACGTGGTCGTCGACACAACATGGTAGAAACACGTGGTCGTACAACATGGTCAACACAACATGATCGAAGACCCACGAACTCAGGGGATGAGCATGGCGCATATGCTTCGTAGTCGCTCGGGGTCTTGCGATCGTATGAGGTGCGACGCAGCGACGATTGAACTAGGTTGTAGAACGTACAAATAGCAGAGCCTTTTTTTCTTCTCAAACATATATCTCTGTATTTGCTTTAACTTAGCATATTTGTACAAAAACTCATCATACCATTTTTTTGAAATTTGTGAAAATTTTCACTATCTCTTGTAATTTTATTCTGATTTTTTGTTTTGCATTGAAATGATACATTCTTTCTGTTTTTCCTTCAAAACTCACGAAAATATGTTGAAACTTTTGTGTTTTGGAACACAAAACCGCATGAAACTCAAATGAAATTGTATTTTGGAACATAAAATACCATGAAACTTGTAATTTGCAACACGAAACCACCTAAAATTTAGCGTTTTGGAACATGAAACCTCATGACACTCATATGAAACATGCATTTTCGAACATGAATTCTAATAAAATTTGTAATTTGGAACATTAAACAACTTGAATCTTTATGTTTTGAAATATGGAACCTCATGAAATTAATACGAAACTTGTATTTTGAAACATAAAACCTTATAAAACTTGTATTTTGAAATACAAAATCACCTGAAACTTATATGAAACTTTGATGAAACTTGTGTTTTTGACACATGAAACTACTTGAAACTCATGTGAGATTTATGAAATTTGCTTGGATTTTTTGTCAACTCTCTGAAACATTGAAGTTTGTTTTTCAATATTTTTGAAACTATTCTAAAGCTCATTATTCAATCAATTTTCATATTTTAAAACTCATTAAAACATGCTGAAACACTCTGATAACGCATTGAAACTCTCTGAAACCTGTTTAAAACTCTTTGAAACCTAGTGAAACTTGATGAAACAAGGATAAAACTTTTGTTTGAATTTTTGGGACTTCCTTGAAATCTTTTGAATCTTATTCAAATTTGTGAAAGTTATTAAAATCTACTTCAAACTTGTGT
Source organism: Bonia amplexicaulis (assembly GCA_036346245.1). Lineage (NCBI taxonomy): Eukaryota > Viridiplantae > Streptophyta > Magnoliopsida > Poales > Poaceae > Bonia > Bonia amplexicaulis. The sequence continues at coordinate 12,801,471 of CM070737.1, read as the reverse complement.
TGAACTCTTCTTAAAACTTCTACCTTTAAACCTGAAATTTCCATGAAACTTACATAAAACTTTGATATACCATTGGAAATGCTTCCAACAGTATAGCGTTGGCTAGCTGCTCCCATATCAAAATACCCTTACCAAGATGTCTTCCTTATCTTCTCTCCTCCCTTCCTATCTCCTCCCATGCTCTCTCAGCCCCTTCTCACTGTCTCGACTCTCTCCCCATCGGTAGGCAGACACTAGGGGGCGAATGGAGGAGGCTGCGTGCCTCTTTTGCACACCGGAGTTACGGAAGAAGGGTGGTGGATTTGACGGTGGGGGAAGCAAGGTCCAGCTGAGGCGACATCGGAGAGCGGTGACAGTGCCATCACTAGAGCTAGGGAAGAGAGCAAGGAGGAGAGAGAAGACTGGGGAAGATAACTTGGTGGGGCTGCTTTGTGATTTGTAATACCACATGGTTAACACAGAATAGGGTCGTTCAGATGAAGGGAGGAACCGGGTCATGTATAATTTTCCTCCGAGACAAGGCGGCCGTGCAATCGTGCTTCCCACGAACTACTGGGTCGACTAACAGAAGCAGATCGGGGCCTAGAAGCCATATCCTAGCTACTCATGTCATGCGGTCCGTGTGTACTGTTGTAATAATGAAGTTTTAACAATGCTTTTTTCTGTAGTGGAAGTGATCTACGGATAATTTCAGATATATTATTGCAGTGGAAGTGCCGTGTAAATCATGGGCACAACAACGGGAAACAATGCTCAGGAGCGGGGTGTTTCGACAACAGTAATCCTATTCCTAGGCAATGGTTTACAAAAATCCTACTACTGGTAAGGATGAACCAATCAAAAAGGCTCATGTAGAAAGGGGAACTTCGCTGGACAATCCCAGATTTGCATCGGATGAGACCCCTCCTTGTTAGCACGCAGGAATTTTGTAGACCATTACTAGGAATTAGCATTGCTGGCGTCGACAATATGCAATTGTGAAGGCAGTGGACATTTAGTTCCATGGCCTTTAATTGTCACCTATCTTGGGTTAAACTTGTGCGGCCTATTGCTAAACCTTTTCCATTCCATGTTGGTTCTGCCGTTTGCCTAAATTGGGTTTTACTCACAGTAGTATCTAACGATACAGACGACCTCCTCCCAGAAGTTCAGAAAAAAATTGTCCCAGAACAAGCACAATACGAAACATCCAAGAGACTTCCGAGCAGTATTCACTATAACGCTAGACGTTAGTCGGATAGCAGACAGACGTCTAACACCTAATCGCCACATGTCTTATATTTTTCTATAGATCAATGAAGATCATATCGGACTTAATGTCAAATCAAAATGGATCAGAATCAGTTACCAGTTCGCTAATCTGAGCTAACAAGTTGCATACAACTCACAGTTCATCAGTAGCTTACTCTCATTTTTAATTCTTAGAATCAGTCGATCAGGTCCCAGTCCCACATGTCTTATATTCTTCTATAGATCAATGAAGATCATATCGGACTTAATGTCAAATCAAAATGGATCAGAATCAGTTACCAGTTCGCTAATCTGGCCATCACATAATCTCAACTAAGCTACTATTGTCCAAAAGAAGAACTTCAACAAAATCAACGAAATATCCTATAAGAGAATAATGAAGTAGTGCTACATTTATTTGCATGCGAACTCACCGACACGGCGGCGGAGCACGAGGGGCAGCAGAACGACGACGGCCGTGACCAGCATCACAAACTCCCTCCCCGTCCACCACCGCGCGCCGAACAACTCCTGCAGCACCCCGGCGTGCTCGTCTCCTCCCCCTGCGCTACCGGACATCACATCCCCTGCGACGACCAAGAACGCGTTTAATTAGGCGCGCGCACGGATATATCTCAAAGCAGCGCGTCCTCGCGTGACCTTACCAATGATGATGAGGTAAACGACGAGGGTGCCCGTGGTGAGGAAGGAGATGCAGACGTTGAGCGCGGCTGCGCCGGGGCGGCCGAACGCCTCGCCCATGATCCCCGAGTACGTGGGCGGGACGCTGGCCCAGCCCGTGTACCGCAGCATGAACTCCACGGAGGCGTCGGAGAGCACGGCGACGGCAGCGATGAGGACGAGTGCGGGGGCCACCCCGAGCACCCGCATAGCTGCCGGGATCGACATGATGCCGGCGCCGATGATGCTCGTGGACACGTTGAACACCGCGCCGGAGACCGACGCCCCGCCGCCGTGCCCGCCCGAGAGCTCCGGCAGCAGCGGTTCGTTCACCCCGCTGGCGCCGGCGCGCTTTTCGGTGCTCGCCGGCGGCGTCATTTTCGGGGGGCTCTCAGGCGTGTGGACGGTGTTCGTCGGGAGTACTTAAATTAGCATAAGCCCCGTGTGTTGATTCGGGAGATTACTCTTTTTCCCTGTGGTGAAGATGATTACGGGAGTAGCAGATGGTAGGTGGTGTAGTATGGTAATCCGTGCGGGGATGCACAACCGGACAGGCAACGGTGACATCATTGGAGAGGGGAGGGCCGTAGGGGCTGGTGCCTGGTGGTGTACTTGGACGGGAATGCGGCCCGGATTCGTGTTTTGCGATGACACGGTGAAACGGGAGTCGTTCAGCAGCAGCCAATGCCATGCCCATGATCCTGACGGTCCATCGAATAATTCGCATTTTTGGCACAATGCAGGCAGCAAATGCCACTTTGGCCACCAGTAGCAACGAATTTGTCACCCGGGGATTTTTGGCAACACGGCGGGTGCCGGGGGCGCAGGTTCCTTTGGAATTGAAATTCATTGGATCGACGTATACGGTTTAGACAATCTAGATTACTCATGTGTATTATTGAGTAGTATTTCTATACTTTTCTCTCTATCAATAGCAGCATTAATTTCAAAGTAAATAAAAAGTTAAATAATATCTATCTACCATTTATTATGCTTTAAAATTTATATAGATTGTTATTAAGAAAACATAGAATCATCATCATCATCATCATCATTATTATTATTATTATTACGCCTCTCTTTGATCACGGCTTGCGTTGAGATAGCTAGTTTCCTCTTGCTTTTCGGAGAGAAGTCCTAACCCAGCCGGAATAACGGCAGCAGCCTTTAAGGCCGGACTTGGGCTTTTGACTTTGCTGGCATGCGGACAAAGCTCCGTAGTTCGGATGTCGGCCTCGTCGCTGGGCTTTCGCTTTCTTGCTGTTCTCATGTTAGTCAGTCTCCTAGCCGAGTGGCTCATTACGCCCGACCAAGCAACTTGGAGATGGGCTCGACAACAGCCAGTGGCCGTTCTTTTAGCTGCTGCTTTTTGTCCATGATTTATTAATCTAATAAATAATAATAATTAAAATTAAAAATCGAAAAAAATAGTCACTGTCACAGCCCATAGCCAAGCCGCTAATCGAGGTGAAGTTTTCCGGTTCTCTCCTCCCCTTCGCGGTTGGGTTGGTTGCCCACTGGGGAACCCGCCACCAAGTCGATTCGCCCGTCATTGAGGAGCGCAGGAGAAGAACAAAGATTCGGGGGCCAAACCCTCCCCATCCTTTTCCGGTCGTCTCCACGATTCCTACGCGGTAAGAGCCACCTCCATCTCCCTACCGGTGTACCTCTGACTTTTTTTTTGGTGCCTCTGACTTGTTTCCTTGCTGCCCTACACTACTAGTTTGTTGAGATCATTCATGGAAACCGTCATCTTGGAGACGCGTGCTCTCTGCTCTCCCCTGGGTCCTGGTAGTCGTCAATCTTGTCGTGCTGGTGCTGCACGGCTGCCTGCTTGCCTCCAAGTGCCCTCGCGCAAGCACAGCGAGGACGACTCTGCCCTGGGAATTCAGACGCCTCCCTGTTTTCAACGCTCGCTGGTTTTCTCGCCTTCGGCAAATGAGTACGTACACTGCACACTGGCGATATTGCCATGCCTCCAAGTCTGACTGGTTCTCCGGTGGTGTATCTATCTCTCGGCCGCAGCAAGCACTTCTTCGAGCTGTGCTGGAGGGATGTACTGATGTGTGAAGCCTGACTGCTGTATTCGCGGACTAAGACACTGCCGTCCAATGAAGGCAGTACTTAGCTCCCGAGGAAAGCTTTTGCTTCGGTGGCTCGAGTCAAATATCTTGATGATGGTTGTGTCATTCGCCAAGATTTCGAAGGCCGGTTAAGTTTCGCAACCTGCTGCTCTCCCCAAGCTCAGGTTCCCCACATCTCCAACCCATCACGAGTTCAATCTGCTTCTGCCGTGCCCCGAATCTGATCATTTGAGAAGCTTTTCGTCTGTTCGATTCTCACGAGGGGCTTCTTTGTTCTTCTAGAGGCTTTGCTCTGATTGGCTTCTCCTTGCCGTCCGAGAGGTATGCTCGCCTATGCCATGGCTGTGCTTTCTGCCCCAGTTTTTTATTTTTTGTTGAAGAGAACGGGAGGGGAGACCCCTACCTGGATTTTTCATTACAAACACAAGTCAACTGATACAGAAATAATGCCAAGGCTCAAGGTATTATTCACCCTTTCGCACAGGGACCAAGGAAAGAAAATTCTTAGTGATATACCCTACAAGTGAGATGATTGTATCACTTCTACTTTTATAATCTTTTAAATAATATATTATTTTGTCCATTGAATAAATGACTTTTATATCGATTAACAAGTATGGGGCTTATTCGTGAAACTCTTTATTCATATCTTAATGTTATTCTAAATTATCTATGATCTTATATCATTATATAGGGACAATTATGATTTATAGATCAGCATATGTATGCATATATATTGATTGATGATCATATTTCACAGATCGTGGATATGAGGATATCAAATCAATAATATAGACATGTTGTGTTACAGACCAAATAGTGAACAATGGGGCTACGAAGAGGCTACAAAGGGGCTGTCCGGAGCCTTAGAAATCATGAAGATAGGGATAGAAGTATGTGCTACATAGACTTGTCTTGTGAAAAAAGTAAGCTCTCCCCCTTATGGCACTTAGGTACATATTTATAGCCACGAGAAAGCTTCTTACATAAATACCACTATTTGGATCAGCCACATGGCAACACGATTGTTGGGCCTCCTGGTATAGTGAACCGATTGGCCAAGGTGGGGGGCACTTCCCCAACAGTAGCCTCTCATGTTTGAATTGCCTTGATTTATGTGGGCCAAGACAATGTTCGATGTTACTTGGTCCCCTCCATCCCTTTGGCCCATTGAATCATAGTCTGATCGAATTCTCGCCAAATCGTCGCTAAGCGCATTAGCTTGCGTGACCCTCGAGACTAGTCCACATGTGGTGACAATTGGTTTTCTGGTCGTGCGACACGAGCCATCATGCCAGTTACGGCGTGGTGCACATCCCCTTGGTTGTCACGCGCGTTGTGCGGGCATTGAATGGCACTGTCGTATCTTATACTTAAGCACCGGGGTGACACATTTTTGGCACTATTTGCTTCTCTCTCTCTCTTGCCTTCCTTTTGCTTTGTGCAATCTCTTTAGCTGCCGTCATCCATTCGCCGTCAAGCCCCTTTCCAGTCGTCCTTATGCCGCCGATCTCGTGCCACTTGCGATAGCGTGTGGAAGTGACCGTTGCAGCCACAACAGTGCATCCTCTCCATCGAGCAGCCGCGCCAGTAAAGACGATCGCTATGATGTCACCGCCAGCAAGCGATGGAAGGTGTCGGGAAGTATAGCGGTGTGTTCGTGAACACTCTCGGCCCATCCATCGCTATGGAGGAGTTGGTAGAGCCGCTCGTGCGTGATGGCAAGATCTCGTCTAGTGAGGTCGTCTGCCTCCCCACTAGCGACGAGGTCATGCCACGACCGCGGGAGGGCGATACGCTAGTATTCACATCCTATTTCGACACTAGGCTTTGAATTCCTGCCGCTTGTTTCATGGGTGACCTTCTCCGGCTGTACGAGCTGGAGCTTCAGCAGCTGACACTGAACGCCATTGCCTGTCTCACCGTGTTTTCCTGGGCGACGTCTTCGGAGGGCACCATCCCTAGCGCCACCGCCTTTGCGTCCCTACAGGACGTGTGATGCTAGCCAAAGCGGCTAGGGGATGGTCAGTATTCTAACATGTGCAGCATCAGCCTGCAGCTCCGCGTCGCTACTTCGAAGGGCTTCCCTGCAAACTCGACGCGGGCGAAGTAGGAGTCTCATTGGCTGCAGCGGTGGTTGTGCCACAAAATTGAGCACGATAGCATCCTTCGCTTCACCTGGTGCTTCATGGACTTCGTTCAGTCGCTGTAGGTAAAGCTCAATCAGGGTGACAAAACATGCGTTTGGAGACTCCTGGCGGTTGCACTTTGGCTCAACACGCGAGATTGTGCAGAGGAGTTTTGTATGCTGTGAGGACCGGCTCCGCTCGGAATGATGGGGTCCAACCTTCACTGACGATGCTGGTGAAACTGGCAGGTCCTGGTAAGTTTTTTCCCTTCGATATGGGTGCTGATGTTGGTGGTCATTTTCTCATGGGCTAACCGCCACCTCGTGCAATTCTTTCCTTGGTGGAGGCGGAGCGTGCCACGGCCGTGTTCCTAGGGCCCTATATCCTAAAGGAGCACAGCCTTCGGGCATCGGCTACATCCGACAGTCCGTGCATCAACCACGTCTGTGAAGCCTTGGGCCTCGTTGTGCCTGAGCATGCCATCCCTACTACGAGCTGAGGTCGTTCCCACGGTGTGAGCGGATAGGACAAGGAAGACGATGGAGGTCGTGATAACCCTAACGCTCATGAGGGTTCGACTTCGGCCATGGTGGTCATGCCCCTTTGCTTGGCCCCTCCACCCCCTACAAAGCCTGAGTCCAGCTCAGAGGAATGCAGCGGGTTGGTGACTCCAGCGTAGAGGAGGATGCAGGCGACGAGAGTGGCGACAATGCTGGTCGCAACAACGATGATGACAGTAGCGGCAACGATGACAACGGTGGCAATCTTTGCGTCATTAACGTGCATGATTCAGATGTGGAGGGAGACGAAGTGACCTGCGATGCGGGCCGTGATGTGGACCTAGATGAGGGGTGGGCCACCAACGGCCTGGGGACCATGAGCAGAGGGCGGATGCAGGCTATGGTGTGGACCCTTCACTGTTCGCGCTGATGGCTTCGCTGTCTCCGGTGCAACCCACCCCCTTTGCTGTGGCCTCGCTAGGGCGTCCTGCGAAGCACGCCGATTGGAGACCTCCGCTGTTGGATCCTGGAACAACAACTCTGGAACCCTCTGTGTAAATCGCACTAGTCTAGAAAAAGCTAGTGCCCATAGTGTTAATAAGGATACATAACATGCATAACGACCAACTTTATTATAAACAAAGATTACGATCTTATGGCCAAGGGTTTACAATAACATGGCTCAAAGCCAACATAAAAGTAAATCAGCTGAAGTTAAATAAAGTAGCAACCCATCCTGCCTGCCCATAGGCGAATGACCGTAAGACGTGACCTACTCGTCGCATCCCTCATCGTAGTTGATGAAGTCATCCTATGGCAACATATTTAAGCAAGGTGAGCACATAAAGTATTCCACAAATTACACCAGGAGAGTTAACAGAATTGATGAATGCATGGATATTATCAAAGTAAGGTATAATATGATTATTTGTGCGAAAAACATTATTGAAGTAAATATTGTAAAGTAAGTGCAAAAGCTGAGTGTAATAGTACATACTAAAACAACATTTAATTAAAAATAATATCATTAGTATAGACACCAACCCAACACTAACCTAACTACGGGCATCCCACCCGGTCCATCTTTCCAAAAGATTTCACATTTTTCCATAAACCAGATTTTGTAAAACCAAAGTCTAATATGTGAAAAGCCATACTTGGCATATCCTTGATCGTGGACACGACTATCTAGGATAGTTTGTTACTTTGCAGAGGTGTACAACTTTACCCACAAGACATGTCTTCTCATTTTGCCACGCGATTAGCACACTGTATTAGGTGTGCGGCTGAGAGTTTATGACAATGCCTTTACAATATTCCATAGCCAATTTGGTCACGCCGCCACTAAGATTTCACCACAACATGAATCCACAAGCTGGGGCCTCTCTTGTGCCGCGTGAGACTTCCCGCAGCCTACATCACTCTTAAATTCAGCCTATAGCGAAACAAAAGTTAGAACTTCACAAATTATTTAGCCAGGTCTATCCCATACTAGACTTGTAGTAGTAAAGTGTGATTTTGTAATAGTAGCTCACAGATCAGTCCTTAATTTGACTTAGATGCTACTGCATGAAGTCCTACGGAGGTCGTGCGAAATCTGTCAGAGACGACATCCGCTCAGAGCTCGGTAGAGACCGTGTAGAGTCCGGTGGAGGCCGAGCGGAATCCGGTGAAGGCAACATCTGCGTGGAGTCCAGCGGAGATCATGCGAAATGTCACAGAAACAAGCGTCGGCAAGGACACACCACAAGGTGGGTTGGGCAAGCATTGACGACGAAGTTACGACCACCAGCTTGATCGGACGAGCGTCGATGGAGACCATACCATGAGGGTTCGGACGAGTCGTGCAAAGTCGCGATCATGAAGTGGTCATCCGACAGTCAAAGCCGGTGTACATCGCGCACAGAGGTCGACTCCTTGGTGCCGTGATGGCGACAACGAGAAGCGCCGCCCCACCTGTGTTGGTGTGATAGGGCAGCCGCTGATAGCATCCAGCATGGTAGATCGCCACCTATAGCATCACTCTTTTTTGAAAACCAGCAGAAGCTAGGTGATCTGGGGTGCTCGCGACACGAGCGCTCCGATGCTATCCCTCTCTAGCGCCTTCCCTTGCGCAGTTTCTTACGCGAGTCCCCACGGACGGCGCCAACTGTTGTAGCCTTGCTACAACAGGGAGTACAAGGCACCCCTTTCTCCATAGGAGGAGGCAGAGCCAGAGAGATCTAGAGACAGAAGAGAGAGATCTCGTGTGTAAAGTGAGTGGATCTCCTTTTCTCATACCCCCTCTTAGGAGTTTATATACATGAATATGGTAGGATGAAAAATTCTCATCCTATCCCTTTGATAATTATAAATAGTGAGGGTACATTGATACATTTCTCTATACTATTGAGTTTATTACATATTGTGCCAGTTATAAGACTCAGTCACGGAGGTTGAGCCACCACTACAACACTTACAATGAGAATTTTACCTGTGATGTAGGTTCTTTTCCTTTGAAATATCTGGGCATCCCTCTGGATAGGGAAAAAGCTTAGTCACAAGGACTGGAAAGGAATTGAAAACAAAATTGAAGGAAAAACTAGTTGCTGGCAGGGTAAGTTATTATCTATTGGTGGGAGGCTGACTCTAATTAACTCCTCTTTCACCAGTGTCCCTCTTTATATGCTTTCTTTCTCTAAGTTGCATGTTGGGGTTAGGAAGGTTGGATTATTTCAGATCTAGACTCCTATGGCAGGAGGATCAGGGCATCAGAAAAAAAATCATCTGGTGCAATGGCTTATTGTTTGCTTACCTAAAGAGCAAGGTGGTCTCGGGGTACTTGACCTTGACACCATGAATGTGGCTCTTCTGGGTAAGTGGTTATGGAGATTAGAAAATGAAGATAGGTTCTGGCAGAAAATGCTGTGGAAGAAATATTTAAGTAAAGAAACTTCGACGCAAATTCAATATAAAAATGGAGACACTCACTTTTGTGGTGGTCTGATGAAAGTTAAAGACATGTTTTTACAGATATTGTAGGAGGATTATAGGAAATGGGAGACATACTAGGTTCTGGGAGGATTGTTGGCTTGACAACATGACTTAAGCCCAGAAATATCCTAGATTATTCAATATGATTCTGAAGAAGAATATTACTGTTCATAAAGCTTTGACAATGGCTTGGAATGGGTTCAAATTTAGATGTTGACTTCCAGTGGAATTTTCACTGAAGCCTTTTTACCAAGCTTTGAGGGTACAAGGAATTGGTTTTCCTCACAAATTTCTATGGAAAACAAAAATCCCAATTAAAATAAAAGTGTTTTTGTGGTTGACTTTGAAGCAAAGCATTCCAACTAAAGATAACTTGAAGAAGAGAGGTTCGAAAGGGTCAACTAAATGTCAATTTTGTGGGGCAGAAGAGAGCATTAAGCATCTTTTCTTCCTGTGTCCATTGGCAAATTCCTATGGAATGTGATAAAAAACACTTTTGATTTTAGATTCATTCCAGATAACATTGTGGACTTGTTCTCTGTATGGTTGAGGACTTTTGGTAAGAATTTGAGACAACTGGTGATGGTTGCAATTGCAGCGACGTTTTAGTCTGTTTGGAAAACCGCAATGCGGCTTGTTTCAGAAATAAATTGCCTTCTGATCCTGTTTCTTGTATCCATTTTGTTTGCCATTGGTTAAACATGAGGGCGCAGATACAGAAAAAGCAGGAAGATCAAGAAGCTCTGCAGTGGTGGGGGGGCAGGCTACTCAAACAAGTGGCTGCTGAAATCTTCAGTGCGAGGCGAGGATGGACACTGGGGGCGAACAGGATCACGATTGGTTGAAAGCGAGCCGGTGGAGAAGTGAAGCATGTTAGCGCTTGATGGGATCTCCTTTTCGTCCGTCTAGTTGCATGGTGAATCTTGTAGTTTCTGGTTTTGGAGTAGCTGCAGTTGGTTGTGCTTCTTCTTGGTTTAGAATTCTGGACGTTATTAGGCCTCTGCTTCAGGGGTGCAGCCAATTTGAGAAGAAAACACCATTCGTTTCGTTCTGAAGTTTCTTTTTTCCTGGGAAGGAAGAACATGCACGCATGAATGCAGACAGCTTGGCTGACAATGGCATGCTTACTGATCGTTGCCGTCTCTGCTTGGGAGGCATCTTCCCAGAAAGTTTTCTCCGCCCCATCGCAAAGAAAAATCAGCACCGATACAAACGAACGTTTAGCACGGTGTAGAACTGAATTTTCACTCGGTGCGCGGCGCGTTGTACGTCTTTTGTGCACGTCTGTGTCCATCTCGCCATATCGCGTTAATCTGAGCTTTTAGATCTCGATCGTTGCCGCCAGTGGCGAAGCTAGGAATGAAATTGAGGGTGGGCTAAATTATTTATAGATCTAAACTAAGTTGACACAAAATTAGTCTTTTACTCTTATAAAATTTTAAATTCATATAGAAATTATAAATTAAATGGAGACAAACAATAAAAAATAGAGAAATAGAAAGTAGATACCTTGATAATAGAAAGCGTCATGAGTGCGGAATAGCGATAAGTCACTTATGTATAAACATATCAAAATTAGTAATATAATAGAAAATTATAAATGACAATAAAAATTTAGATCATATGAAATATATCAGAATTAAGCTAATTTAAATCACGAGACAATAGAAACAAAAGGTGACATCTTTTTTCACACTCTATCCAATATTCTTATCATTTTCACGGTGGGGGCTCGGTGGCGACGGTGCCTTCGGGGGCACGTACATGACCACATCATCACGGAGCGGCGGCGGAGGGAGAAGATCAACTAGAGATTCATCGAGCTCTCCACTTGCAGGACCACATCATCACGGAGCGACGACGGAGGGAGAAGATCAACTAGAGATTCATCGATCTCTCCATCGTCTTCCCTGGACTCAAGAAGATTCATATATATTTCACTTTCTTTCTTCTTTTTTTCTTTGAGTGATTATCTCTTCTTTAATTTTATGATTTTCACTACTCTTCCTCCTCCTCTTCTTCTTTAATTTTATGATTTACATATATTATTTCACTTTCTTTCTTTCTTTGATTGATTGATTAGTTTTTTTTTAATTTTATGATTTCACTTTTTAATTTTATGATTTTCACTTCTTCTTCTCCTCCTCCTCTTCTTTAATTTCATGCTTGTTATTAACCTTCCCATCAAGGAGAGTTAGCTTCTCTTTAGGTTTATTAATCTCTCTCTTTATTTCTCTCTATTTTTATATTTTTACTATGTACAAAATTACCACCGGGGGAGGTGAGGCTCAAGCCTCACTAAGCCTCCCCGGTGGCTACGCCCTACTTGCCGCTCTGCATGTCAGCAGTTACGTCACAGTTTTTTTTTCCCCTTAGGAAACACGTACTAGCATAAAAAGAACAACACGCCATGAATTCGTACGGTGAACAGCTTGTGAAGACTTTGTCGTGTGCGTATATGGTCCGTTCAGAACAGGGACACAGCTGCCACGGCATTGCATGATGCATGCACGCACGCACTTGCATCGGCGTATACACTGGACCGAAAGCAACTAGCGACACGCTAAGCATCACTGTTGTGCCAATGCCTTCAGGTTTCCGACGAGTGGAGAATACATAGGTAATTAAGAACATGCATGCGTGATTATCGAGCCAAAAGAAAAACATGCAGTATCGAGCCAAAAAAAGATGGGGAAACGAAAACGGTCTTGCTTCTCTAGGAAAGAGACGGAGAAGACGTTCCGAAGAGTTTCATGGCTCACGGAAGAGCGCTGGACAGGACCGCACCAAGGAGGGGGAGCTCACCAAACACCGTACAAACGTCAGCCCGTGGACCCATCAGTCCATGGCCACAAAATGGAGTAAAGATCGATTAAAGAAAAAAACGATGGATCCTTCTTACATCTTGGTGGCAACAACTTACGAATAATCATGCAAAGAACCTTACATCAACTTCAGGTCGGTTTTAGTTAAACACAGTAGGTGAGGATATTTGGTGTTCCTAGTTACGTCCTGTAAGCTTTTCTTAAGAACGTAACTATCTCCAGAAACGGAATTTATTCATTGAAGAAAGGTTTTATATATTCATGGTGTTATGACTATGGATCAAATAGCATATGAAGAGACTAGTTAAAGAGAGCTAACAACAGAAGAGAGAGTGCTTATGTATAAAATAAGTGGATCTGGCCCCTCATATCTCTTTTGAGAGTTTATATACATAAGTAGGATTAGTTAAAAAATTATTATCCTACCTATTTAATAATTACAAAAGATATAAATACATTGGTATATTTTTTTTATATACATGTGCTATACTATTTGGTTGTCAGGCCCCGCCACAGGGTTGGGTCACCCTACAATAGGTTTTCACCTAGAACAAGATTCATACGAGAATCCACAATTTGACTGGGTTATAACTGCCAAATTTATGCAAAGAACACCAACATTTTGTCCCGATGACTTGGTCGCGCTGAATGGTCTGCTTAGAAGTACTGCTTGGCAGTAATAATCACGGGAACAACTGCGCTCCAAAGGCCAAAAATGGGGGACAGGTAAATTATAATCTTCAATGTGAGAAACATTAACTGATCAAGAACAAAATCATACCAGGAGCGCTAAATTTCCAGCCAGACGGTAATGGTACTAGTCAGGTGGAATCTGAGGAACTCCGCGGATCTGGATCCCAGGAACACGTCCGGTTAGAAATAAACTTAAATAAGTGAGAGCTATTTTCTATAATTTCAAAGTATATATGGTTTAGTACTATGTTGATAAGGTAAAATAGAGAAGATCAATTTGTAAAGTGGAGTCGTTGCTATTTTTTAAAATATGTGGACTTTAGCTTAAACACATAGATGTGCGATATTTTCTTCCTAGTAAAATTCAGAATTAAAATATTGTCTACATTTTCAACATCTGCAATTAAGCCCATGCTCAAACTAAGAAAGATTTCCAAACAAAATGCCTGCTCTTGCGTCCTACCTCTTGACTACTTATCTTAAAATCACATGGCCTCATCTCATTTTTTAGATAACGGAATAACAATATTTCGGCATTGATCATTCCATAGGAATGACTAGGGCCAAAGAGTTCCAAACAAAATTCAGACCACTCTCCACCAAACTGCGATAAAAAACTCTTAAGCAACAAGCACAAGCCAAACAGACTTAAACCTTTAATCTAAAACAAGTGCCCCAACCAAACTTGCTAAAAAGCTCCAACACCACTCTCTCTAGTTTTTCGCAGCCTCCTATGAGCGCCCTTCTCGCTTTCTCTTTAGATAGTTGCGACTAGCACCTGATCCAGTAAGTCCCCCTGAAAATGATCTGCACAAAAGAGTGATTATTGATCCTTTTAAAAACAACGTCATTTCTATTCAACCACAAAGCCCAGCAAAAAGCTGCTATACCAACTAGAATATGATTTCTAAGCCTTAAAGAAAAATTTCTAAGCCAAGAACCAAACAACATCTCAACACTAGCAGGTGGTTGAATTCCAAAACTAATGACTACCACATTCCAAAAAGCCCGAGCCACATGGCAATCGAAAAAAAGATGTTGAATGCTCTCATTAGAGAGACAAAAACAACACATGTACTTCATTGCCACTGTCTTTTTGCAAGATTATCCTTTGTTAAAATCACTCCTTTTTTCAAGAACCAAAGAAACACTTTGACTTTAAGTGGTATCTTTGTTTTCCAGAATAATTTTTTTTCTGGAATGCATTCTCTTTCCAAGAGATCTCTGTACAAGGAACGAACAGATAAAGAGTCACTCTTATGCAAATTCCACATTAACACATCCTCCTGCTCATTCAGAGAAACTCGAACTATCAAACTTACCAATCTAATCCACGAAGCCCGTTTTTCACCCACTAAAGCTCTCCTAAAAGAAACCTTTAGTGGTGTAGTACTAAGAACTTGAGCAACTGTCTCATTCTTCTTTCTAACAATTCTATACAAATCTGGGAATTTCGTCATCAGTGCTTCCTTCCCAATCCAAATACCCTTCCAAAATCTCGATTGTTGTCCATTGTTAACCTTAAATCTGCTTCTTGCTAGAAAAAGATTTTTGACCTCCATAAGACCACTCCAGAACTGAGAGTCTCCTGGTAGCTTAACCTTTAATGGCCTCATCTCATTAGTTCCGTTTGAGGTTTGAGCAACAAACAAGGAGATGAGAGTATAGATTCCTACATATGAACAAATTGTTTCCTGTGATTCCTTGAATAAAGTTATAAAGAAGAGGTTGCACCACACCTGTATACTCCGTATAGTTTTCTATAGATTGTAGCGTCCTATTTGAAAAACCAAAATTTCTCATGACTTCTCGTTAAACAGTGCAGGTGATGAGCCCAGTGCAATTCGTTTGAATTACATTTGAATTTGCAACTTTAAAAGGAGCACGTAGACATATATTTAACATAAATAAGCTTTATAACGCAAAGTTTATATAAGATTATCCTACTTTATAAATATGAGTAGTGCATGGGACTTAAAAGGAGTAGTGCATGCTTCTCTGGAATGTATATATGTTATGACTATATAATTTATAAACTACAAAACCTGGTCATGCACTTATTATACACGATTAGATATAATCCTATGTGTCAGACCAAGTGAACAATCATCTGTATACTTACATTAGTACAGGTTTTCCAGTAAGTAAATACCACTAGTGATCAACGGAAAAGTGGTCAAATCCACTTCCACTCCACTTTACGAGCAAGTAGAGGGTCTATTCTTTTTTGACTTATAGTTTTTGGCTGAAATTTTTAAATTTTGGCTATTTGCGATAGAGATTACGGAGAGAGATACTCGCTTGGGATTTTGATTGATACAAATGTTAGGCTTTTAACGTGTACTATAATTAACTTGTAGATCCTATCTTGAGAAAATACTCTATTTAAAAATTAGATACTGTAGCAAAAGCCAAAAGCCGCTTTTAAAAGCCGTAAAGAACAGGCCCTCTAGAATTAACCCATGCATCCAGAAAGATCAACTGGCCGGGTGCAACTTTACAGTCTGGTGATCCATCGCAACGAATACTAAGACCAGAATGGAAATGAAAATGCGCAACTATGCGAAGCAATTGATGTTGTTTTTCAGGGGTATTTCGGTAATTTTACAATTGAAAAAGAAAAAGAAAAAGAAAAAGAGAAGGAGGTGGGGCCACCTGTCAGTGGGCGGGACGAGGAGATAAGGGGAGGAGACTGCGTCTCCTCCCGTGCGCGTTCGGCCGACTTCTCGGGCGCGGCGCGGAGCGGCTTCGATCGCGTCGTCCGGGGCGACTGAGTCTAGCGGTGGCGGTAGCGATGGAGGCGTCACCGGCACGAGCGCTTCGGCGCCAGCCATGACTGCAGCCCGCTGGCCTCCGCCCCGCTCCCCTATATATGGTGTCTCCCCTCTCTGTGGTGACCGAATACAGCAGTGAGTTCTCCCCTCTCCGATCTCAAATCTCTCTCAGTGGTTCTTCGATCTTGAGTCTTGAGAGCCGTCGGCCGGGTTACTTCCTGTCGCCGTCGGCTGAGGAGCTCAAATCTCCATTCTAGGGTTTCTCCGTGCGGTTTCTTTGAGCCTTCTCTTGGATCTGGCCGAGAGGAAAGGTGTGGGGTTTACCTCTAGAGGTTGATTCGGCTCGGGTTTGTACTGAGTTTTGTGGGAGATTTATGACTTGTTCTTGGTATTCACAAGCGTTCTCGAGCGGAGCTCTCGTTGGTCTTGTGCGGCATCAACCCCGACCTTCGACTCCCGCGTCGGCTACCCGATGTTGGAGTGGGCATTGTATCTCCGTCAACCACACTCTTCTTCTGCGGTAGCACAGAGGGGTGCTAGGTTTTCTAGGACAGCACCCTCATGCGTGCCTTGCCCGGTTCTTGTTGATCTTCATCGGCTTGATTTGCTTCTGGACGGCTTTGAGTGCCGTTTGCACTTTGAGTTTCTTCTTCTCCTCTTTCTGCAAACTGTGTGAGCCGTGCTAGTTCTTAGTCTTTGTCACTTGCTCTAGTGCTGGGAGACATACTTTGCATGTGGCGCAGTTTAAGCTCGATGAGGATAAATGTGGTCTAATACTGAAATTGAATGTCTAAAGCTTGAACTCTAGATCATTGTTATCACAAGATTTGATACTGCTCACAAAGAAGTTTCTTTCGGAATCTATATTCACTATAATCTTGAGTTTCATAACTCTGTTAGCCAATTTGGCTTATTGCATAACTTGATGAATCTGTGATCTTCTGTATGTCAACATATCAAGTTATTTGGCTAAATTGGTGTAGTTTGGAGATTACATTGGCTATACTGCTTTCTTCGGTGAAAGTTAGTCTCTTTGTTAATTTGTATTTAAAATTGACAAATTGTTTTTAAGAGCTCAAGTTTTAATCCCACTTGTCATATTCAATTAGTGAAGAGTATAGACCACAGTAGCGGGACGGCCAAGATTATATCTTGTGTAACCCTACATTTGAGAACTCTAATCCATAATTAGCATTCTTGCTATATACTAGCTATTTCAATGTTCGGAAGAATGTTTTATATGGTTAGTCTAGTTGCGATTTTGATTCGTATGCTAAATATATGTCCTTGTATAAATGACATGGTAGAATTACATGTTTATATGCAATTTGTGTCATTTATACTGTGCTGGAAATATGTTTTGATAATTCTTAATTTTACTGAAATTAAAATAAATATGTACTAAATCCGCACTATTTACAACAATTGATAGGGATAATATAGTTCCGAAATGAAGAGCAAACCATAAAAAGCAGCCAAGAAAGCATCCGTCATGGTCAAACCAGTGCCATGTATAAGAACATAGCTCCAATTAATTAATTAAATCCAAAATATAGTTCAGCAAATCTTGTGCTCTGTACTGTAGCTTCGATCTTTTTTTTACCTCTGTACTGGTTTATAACTAAATTAGGTTTATTTAACTAAATCTATCTGATTTAGGTGTTGCTCTAAATAACTTCAGCTTTTGGCTTTTTTGGCTTTAGACTTATTTAAGCTAGAAATTATTAGGAACATATTGGCTTCTAATTTTAGCTAATTTTAGTTCTTTTACTTTTTTGTTTTTTTCTTATTTATTTATATTATCTATGATTTTTTTTCAAAATTTTAAATAAATTTCAGCCAAAAACAAGGCTAGACTTGGGGAGGCCCTTAGTACCCTATAATTCTCATGGGAAGTTTTGAGCAGGTCAAAGAAACGATCCATGACCACCAACCCCACCGTTCACCCAAAAGCATACCCACATCCGCACCCGCGTGTCACGACGCCGGCCACGCCATCACCACGCGGCGGCAAAGCTCGTCCCCAAGTGGTGGGTATCTCCCGTCAGCATGTCGCGCAGGCGCTCGCCCATGAGCCGCCAGTCAAACCCCACGAGCTTTGACCGGTCAACGGTCAAAGTTTCAAACCTCTATATAGCCTTCCTCCAGCCCGTCCAAGCAATCCAAACTATGTCCTCTTGCTCCATCCACCGCCTCCTCCCACCGTCTCCCTCCCTCCCTCCATCGTGCTAACCCGAACGTACACGCCAGACACAAGCACACCGCAGGACTGGTAGAGACGCCGCGGTTTTGATTTTTCCCCCGATGACTACGTCGTCGTCCGGGAGCATCGAGACGTCGGCCAATTCGAGGCCACGCTCGTTCTCGTTCGCAAGCACGAGCACGAGCTTCACGGACCTCCTGGGTGGCTCCGCCGCCGGCGGCGGTGCGGCAGGCGGGGTGTCCAGGTACAAGGCCATGACCCCGCCTTCCCTGCCGCTCTCGCCTCCGCCGGTGTCGCCGTCGTCCTACTTCAACATGCCGACCGGCCTGAATCCGGCCGACTTCCTCGACTCGCCGGTGCTCCTGACCTCCAGTGTAAGCAAGCACACGAACGATCGAACTCCACTGACACCACGTCATTGCTTTGTCATTTTTTTGTACGGGGCGTAGTCACGCAGCCGTGCGCCCTTGACTTATTAGGCGTGCAGCACGTTCGAGGGATCGAGTAGCACCTACGCATCACACGTGGTTTAAGTTCAAATGTTCAATGCTAATGCCGTAACGCGTGCACGTTTTGCCCGTTTCAGATCTTCCCGTCCCCCACGACGGGCGCATTCGGGTCGCAGCAGTTCAACTGGAGGCCGGAGGCGGCGGCGCCGAGTGCCGAGCAAGGCGGCAAGGACGAGCAGAGGCAGCCGTCGTACTCCGACTTCTCCTTCCAGACGGCGCCGGTGAACAACGAGGAGGCCGCGCGGACGACGAGCTTCCAGGCACCGATTCCACTGGTGAGATCCGCACCCATCTGTTGAACCCTTTTGAGGGGGTTCTTTGCTGACTTTTCTCCAAAAGAAACTAGGATGCTATTTTCTTCTTCATTTGGCTTACACAAATAAGGGAACCTGTCGTGGTGTCATGTCACGATCTCGTAGCTAGTCTTTTCTGTTTGTACTAATAGTCAAAACCCAAACAGTGTACAAGATTCTCTAATATCCTTTGCGACACTTCAGGGCGAGGAGGCGTACAGAGGTCAGCAGCAACAGCAGCAGCCATGGGGATACCAGCAAGCGGCAGGCATGGACGCGGGTGCCAACCCGGCGGGCTTCGGCGCGGCGCCGTTCCAGGCGATCTCGTCGGAGATGGCGCCGCACGTGGCGGCGAGCGGCGGGTACAGCCAGCCGCACTCGCAGAGGCGGTCGTCGGACGACGGGTACAACTGGCGCAAGTATGGGCAGAAGCAGGTGAAGGGGAGCGAGAACCCGCGCAGCTACTACAAGTGCACCTTCCCCAACTGCCCCACCAAGAAGAAGGTGGAGACGTCGCTGGACGGCCAGGTCACCGAGATCGTGTACAAGGGCACGCACAACCACGCCAAGCCGCAGAACACGCGCAGGGGCTCCGGCGCGGGCTCGGCGGCCGCGCAGGTGCTGCAGAGAGGCGACGACGCATCCGAGCATTCGTTTGGAGGGATCTCGGGCACGCCCGTCGCGACGCCCGAGAACTCGTCGGCGTCGTTCGGCGACGACGAGATCGGCGTAAGCTCGCCGCGGGCTGGTAACGTCGGCGGCGACGAGTTCGACGACGATGAGCCGGATTCCAAGAGATGGTGAGTGCTGGATTACAAATTTTTCGCGCCAAATTGTACGAGTTGCATCCTTGGAGGAACAGGGGAAATTGAATTACCACTGGCCTAATTTTCAGGAGAAAAGACGGTCACGGCGAGGGGATATCCATGGCTAGCAACCGGACGGTGCGGGAGCCGAGGGTCGTCGTCCAAACCATGAGCGACATCGACATCCTCGACGACGGCTACCGGTGGAGAAAGTACGGACAGAAGGTGGTGAAGGGCAACCCGAACCCAAGGCAAGAACCAAAGATCCAAATTTTCTCTCTCGAGTAAATTAAGCTTCTTCATCAGAGTGATCGCGCATGTGTGAACTTATACTGATCGTGCATGGTGTCTTGTGGCTACAGGAGCTACTACAAGTGCACCACGACCGGTTGTCCCGTGCGGAAGCACGTGGAGCGCGCGTCCCACGACCTGCGCGCCGTGATCACCACGTACGAGGGCAAGCACAACCACGACGTGCCCGCCGCGCGGGGGAGCGCCGCGCTCTACCGCCCAGCGCCGCCAGCCGATAATGCCGGGAGCAGCAATCTCCACTACCAGCCAAACCAGCAGGCCATGACCTATCTGACCAGCGCCGCCGGTACACGGTACGCCCTGAGACCAGACGGGTTCGGCAGCCAGGACTCGTCTTTCGGCCTGAGCGGCGCGCCGGTGCAGGCCGCGGGGAGCAGCTTCGGCTTCTCCGGGTTCGACAACACGATGGGGTCGTACATGAGCCAGAACCAGCAGCAGCAGAGGCAGAACGACGCGATGCACGCCTTGAGAACCAAGGAGGAGCCCAGAGAGGACCTGTTCTTCCAGAACTCGCAGTACTGACCGAAGAATGGCAGAATGGCGAAAGGCACGACGTGATGGAATTGTTAATTGTAAGCTGTTTTGGAGTAATTTTGGGGTGTTGTTGAAACTAGGATAGGCTTAGACACATTTGTTTATTTGTTTGGAGCCCTCACGGTGGCAGATGGCTGCAGAAAAGGGCACCATTCCTTAACACGTGGAGAGGAAAGAAAGGAGGTAGGATACACAGAAGACAGGGGATTTAAGCAGTTTAGGTCCGTCATTTTTTTTCACTTAGAAATATGTTGCATTCAAAATTAATTTACAAAGTTTCTAAGGATTACGACTCATTTACATTGTTCAAGATTCATATTGGCCATTGTGAAATGTTGGGCTGCAGATTAGTGGCGTGTTAAATCTTTACTCTTAGCAATACCGGATTATCAATATCAGGTACAAGTGTACAACCCGAGACCATCTTGTAGTTCTACAGACTGATCAATCGAATAAAACATACGAGATTATTGGTTAGCAATAGTCCTAGTGCAAGGTTCCTTACACGGCTACCCCTTGTTTGTGTAGGACGGATGACGGAGATAAGAGGGGTGAATTACATCTTATGTAGAATGAATGGTGGAGATCAGATGGGTAAATGATATTTGTCTCTTTTTAATTTCTACAAAATTAATCTCATGTGTCTTCTTCTCAATTAACTATAAAAAACTAATTAGATTAGATGCACAGTGGAAACAAACATAAAACACAAACTAACAAGCCAAGAGAACAAAAGAAGTAACAAACCTGCCAAAACATTAACTGACTGGTCTGACCACAAATATCACACTGGTCTACCGGCCTGAACGGTCTGACCACTTGGGTCACAGTGGTTTGACTAGGCCTAGGCGGTCTGGCCGCTTAGGTCACAGGGGTCTGACCGCTCGCCACTCCATAACAGAAAACACCCACCGCCAAGAATTCAAAATGGCCTAACTTCTAATCTACTCAATCAAATGACTTGTAACTTCAAACAAAGCTTCCTCAAGGTTATATGAACCTATTCCACCACTGGATCGATAAGCTACTCAACAAAGTTTTGATCTCTGTCCAAAACAAGATAGATCACATCAAAACCAGGAAAACCAAGACAAACACCAAGAACTTGGTATAGGGTTACCTAGATGGATGTGATTTAGCCTTTAGAAAGTTCTCCCATCATCCGCACATTCTTAGGAACCATTAAGATTAAGAGGAGAGAAAATCCAAATAAGAAAATCAAGCAAATCAAAAGCACAAGGAGGAATTTATGGCAAAACTCACTTAGACAAAATTTTGATTTTTGTTTACGGTCATTCTCTAGCCACTCACAAAAGTTAAGGATGACAAAAAAAGCTCAAACACAAGAGCCACAACTCATCTATCAAGTGTTCTCTTTAAGAACACTAACATCCTTCAAATGCTTAGCCAAAACTCTTCAAAGCTTAGCACCTAAGCTAACACCTCTTTAGCCTCACAAGAAACCCTAACTAGCACCTCTAGTTGGATTTCATCCACTTACATGAGCTAATTCGTTAACCCAACACCATATCGATTTTTACACATACTCACACTTTTCAAAGTGGTTCATCCAAAAGGGTTCTGATAGTCCAAAACGCCAATCCAATTCATCAAAGCATCTTCACATGCTTTGACACGCA
The DNA here is from genome assembly GCA_036346245.1 of Bonia amplexicaulis. NCBI lineage: Eukaryota > Viridiplantae > Streptophyta > Magnoliopsida > Poales > Poaceae > Bonia > Bonia amplexicaulis. The sequence goes on along the minus strand of CM070737.1, from coordinate 12,779,285 downwards.
ACCTGCAGTGTCCAATGACTAGTTATCATATCTTCACGCATTTGAACTCCATCGAACTATCTCTACGTGCATCGGCCTCATCACTTGGCGCACCACATATACCAACTCGCCTTATCACGATCCTTGTCTCTTCTGTGCTTCTCGCTTGACCTACGCAACCTCAACTGGACTTACCCCACCTCATAGACCTCAGCTCCTCGCCTAGTCCCAGTCCATTGCTGTTGACAGCCACCGCTCTCCAAGCCACCCTACACATCCAAAACAAAGTAATCTAATTCCGAGCATAAGTTTTATGCGCTTGACTTGCGTTAGCTAAATCATATATCAAGCAACATAACACGACCATCTAATGACTCTCATGTCATGCACATACTCATACCAACTCAGCTCAATCCAAATTTCACTTTGAACCTACAGGGTTGGTCTAACTATCAACCATAGGTCGGTCAGACTGCCCCCGTTAATAGGGGACCAGTCTGGCCGTTGGCCCAACGCCGATCAAACCGTTGACGGTTAGATCGCCGATCACAAACCGGCCAAACTGCTTAAGAGCACCAGAAAACACCATATCTGTAATTCCGGTTAATCTTTATCTAATTCCAGCTCAGAACTCCAATTGGAATAACACCTAGTGAAAAGACAACCTCAAACACACCTACATAAGTGTTTATTGTCTATTTTTCAAAAGACCATATGACCAGTCTGATTGCTTCATAGCCGTTGGTCAAACCACCGTTGCCAGGTCAGTCAAATCGGTTAAAACTTGATAACAACTCTGAAAATCTAAAAGCTTCAAAGCCAAACTCAAACTTCAACAAAACTTATAAATTAAAGTCAAATACTCATCACATAATATGAGGTGATCTCCACATAGTCTCATACCTTGTCAGACACACATATAACCCAAAGACTAGATCAATACATCTATGGCTATTTCTAGCAAAGAGAAAGCAATTCGGTTGCGGTTTATAGCTTATGGCTATGGTTGATAGCTTTTGGTCTTAGTACAAACAAATCAAACTACAATAAACCGATAAACCATTTTGAAAAAGTTGTCCCGATTAACCGCTTCGAAACGACGGTGAAGAAATTTCTTTATTTGTTCGGAAAAAATCATAAGCTATTAGTTGAAAATAACATAGCCTAAGTAGAACTAGTCAGCACGTTGTACTTGAGTGAGTTTAACGGCCATACAAGGATTTGACCGTGGATTCTGACCATAGTTCCTCCTCCATACCGAACTAGCCGTAATTTCATTTGACCGTGTGCCCAAAAACAAGAGAACGGGGCAGTCTCTGAACAAGGCAGTGCAGGTCAGCTATGCGCCACGAGTATAATAAATCGATCATCAGGACTCGTTGTACGCGGTAACCGAGGTCAAATTTTGTTCAACATACTTGAGTAGTAGACTACTACATACCATAGATCTCTGGGTGCCAGAAGTGTCCCGTCCCGGAGGCTGAATCACTTAAATGCTTGCCTGACTGACTGCCTCCATGTTCAAGGCGGAGGCACATCTAAAACAGGGTAGACTTCAATTTAGGATGTAAAAAAAAATATCTAGTGTACAATCTGGTTAAATTCAGTTCAGTCTGGGTAACATTTTTATGATCCAGCTCAGATAGTCTAATTCATTCCACCGCTGAACCCGGAGCGTAACTAAATCCTAACTCCGCTATTGTCCATGTTGACTTAGCTAGAAGCTCCGAATGTGGCCACGCTCATCCCAACGTGGCCAACGAACCGGATGTAGCCATGTTTTTTTTTCTGCGGTTTATGGTTTTGAGCTGAAATTTTTGAATTTTGGCTGTTTGTGACAAAGATTACGGAGAGATACTCGTTTGCGATTTTGGTTGATACAGATGTTAAGCTTTTAACGTGTACTACAATTAACTTGTAGATCCTATCTTAAAAAAATACTGTATTTAAAAATTAGATACTATAAAAAAACTAAAATCCACTTTTAAAAGCCGTAAACAACAGGTCAATACTTTGCCTCCCCAATCCACACGGCCACTTGCTGCGTGTTGCCCCGCACCGCGGTGCCCGCGGCACGGGCAAATCGGTCGGGTGAGGAGGATTCAGCACTCGCACGTCCCCGCTGGCACGCGGGCTTCATCACGGGGCAGAGAGATGGCTAGCCGCGCGGCGCTGCCTCACATTCGGACGGGCATGGCATGGCATCGCACTGGCTGGACCGGATCAAACAGCAAACGTCGCTGCTCCTTTCGCTGTCCGCGCGGCCACTGTTCTGCCTTTGCCCCGATGGACCCCTTCCGGCGACGTTGATACGGTCAGGTTCGACCAACCCCGACACCGGAGCGTGCGATTGACGCGTTGCAAATCGCTACCAAGTCTCCTTGCTACTTGATGGACGTGTCGCTCTCCGGGCATATAACTAAGCAGCAGCTCGATGCCTTGGTCTGGCAGCTGCTGCACACGCAACTCGATCGCGGATCTCGCACCTGTTGCGGTCGTATTTGACACGGCCGGGTCTATTTGCTGACTGACAGTCCAGCGATGGATGGGTCCTCAAATGGACGGTAGATGCTAGAATTCCCTGGTACATGGTTGAAGTTTTTAGGTCGTAGCTAGTTTACTGAGTGTGTACCGTGGACTCTGTACCGTGTACACTATATACGGGCTTTCTGTCTTCCGCTTGCCCACGGGCAGAGCTACACTTCAGATAGGGTAGACTTTAGTCTTAGGTGTGAAAAAAATATCTAGTGTGAATAAATTCGGTATTTAGTAATATTTTTATGATCCAGTCTATATTTCACCATTGAATAAATTCATTTCTTCATTGAGTCCGAGAGTAACTAGATAACATTTTAAAATATCGATTCACTCAGAATCTAAATTATTTCACTATTAAATCACGCATAACGCATGACAAAAGCTCAATAAAATCATTTTAGTGCATTAAGTTTAAACTATAAACTTAAGTAACTAAATCTTGCCTATTATGACTTTTGTACGAACTTACCATGAGCAAAGCTATTCGTGTTTCCTCCGAAAAGGAGAGAGATGGAGTAATCACGGAAGTAGGCAGAACTAGGGTTTTCTCCAGAGTGCCCCTATGAGATTGACTTGACCATTTCGAGGAGCTGATAGTTAAAAGCATGGAAGAAACATGGGGTTGTAGGACGTAGGAGTAAACACTGAGAGGACGATCGGTGCTTTTTAATAGGTGGGACATCACTTGTACGACTGACAGACGTGTTAGTGCTGTACGAGCTTACCATGCCTAATGTCGGAATGCCAGCTCCAATGGTTAGAGCATTTTGACTGAACTAACTCATAATACTAACAGTAGTACTCTCAGATTGAGTTTATCGTTTTCTTTCATGTGCGGTATGCTATTAACAATTTCACATGGGTCCTGTACGAGCCATATGTAAGTCGTACCAAGCTTTTCTTTCAACAAAAAAAAAAGGAATTCCCCCCTTAAATAGAGTACAATTTTGTTTACTACATATTCAGCTCAAAAAGATCTGCAGAAGCCATAAGATATCACATAGCTTTATTTTATGTGCTTCTTAGTTTCAACTTTTTTTTAAAGGTATAAGAAGGATGTACACCGCAATCACGCGATACACACGTGCATATTCATTGCACATGATTAGAATTTTTGTGAAGCATCTATTTGAACCTACGTGGGTGAAAACGGATAACCTCGTTCTTCCCGCTGGACCGCTGATCTGTCCTTCAGTCTCGCCTTGTTTGAGGGCACCTTGAGGTTATAGGGCCGCCTCCTGGCCACTTAATTAGATCCATATAGGGGTCTAACAAGGTGCTATTACCGCTCAGGGCCCCTAGAAGCAACCCCGGCCTTTTCTCCCCCCTTCCCAAGTCCCAGTTAGAGATGGCAATAGGTACCCAAAATTCAATACCCGATGAGTTTTTACTTTATTAGGAAATGTGTCTGAGTCAATTTCCTAACCCATGGGTCTCTTAATAGGCAAAAATCCCAACCCATCGGGTCTGTCGGGTTCGGGTACGTTCTTATAGTACTCAAACCCGTAAACCTATGGATAATATAAACCCGATCCATAGGAGTTATAAACCTAGGCTCTCAGCCTCCCAGGCAAACCAGCCCACCCATAGCCCATTAGTCAAGTACAAGGAGCAGTTGACGTCCCTCCTTTTGGTTTTAACTGAGTTGTGAATTGTGAATTTGTAATGATATACTATGCTAGTGAACTATGAACTAAGAATTGATAGAGTGAACTAGTGATGTGCATTGTAGATTTGTCGTTGCTTGTTCATGCATAATAGCATATAAATTGAACTTATTGTTGACTTGCTAATCGCACTGCCTGCTGCGCAATGCTGCACTGTTGTCGCACACGGCGACCTGGGTACTCGTTACCCGAGTGGGCATGGGTCTGAACAAAAATCTGCACCCGTCACGGGCATGGATTTTGTAGCGGACACGTCTAACTTTCATGAGCACGGATTTAAGATAGCAAAATCCAGCGGGTTTATGCCCGTTGCCATCCCTAGTCCCAGTCCTAGCCACCAGTAGTACATCGATAAGCTTTAGAATAGCATGCCCAATGACAATATCAATCGGCAAAACAAGAAGTTTAATGATTCTAAGAGAAAAAGAAGAAACATTACTTCAGTCCTTGTTATGCTATGACAATTTCTACTGTTGGTGGGATCGTTATGCATGCACTAGTTGTGAATCATGACGAAGGTTATCAAGATCACCATCCTCAATCGCATCAAAGGTTCCTCGATATGATCATGAATTATAGGATCAACGTAGAATTTAAGGCCCTATCTGATTCTATCAAAGAAACGTTTTTTCAAAATATGCCATGTATTTCAACATTATTACATTTTAAAATTACACTTTTAGAACTTTTGTTTACAAAAATGTAGTGGAAAGGAAAAATCATTTGTTATTTATGCAAATTATAATGGACATGATGAGCTAAAAGGTAAAAATTTACAATTAAAAAGAATGTTGAGGGAGGGGCCTGCGCTACCTTGGGCAACGGACCACTCCGACCTAGCGAGGCGTGTTGAAGTGCATCATTACAACCTTAGCCTACGATGTCCGGTATCAATCCCAGTGAAGTCCATGGGCCAACTCCGAACAAGGTCCGCGAACCAATCCTAGCAAAGTCCATGAGCCAACCCCGGACGAGATCCGGAGCCAACCCTAGAGGGGGTCCGGGGCCAACCGTAGATGGGATTCGAAGCCAACCAAAGATGAGGTCTTGGGCCAACCATGGACCAACCCTGGGGTCTCGGATATGGAGGGACCCACGTGGTGCGAAAGATGAAGCTACCCTTAGGAGTAAGCTAGGCCCCGATGGCAAACTTGTAACTTCACTTGTCTCCTCCTTCCACTATATAAATATGACACTTTGTAAATGGAGAGGAGGGGCCATTTATAACCCTAGACATCCATATGCAAAACATTTGTCTATCCATTCGTGTGTGATTCTTATTTTGTCCCTTCACACATTTGGTGGTCTTCAAATTCGACCAAGAGTGCTTATAAGTGTAATGTTCAATCTCGCATTTAACAACTGTTGGCGTTGTCCGTGGGGACTCGGGCGAGAAGTCATGCCGCCTATGAAGGGGGAAGGCATGGAAGGTAGTCGAAGTGAGAGGTGCGAGCCCTCCTCCAAGGCGAAGTCAAGCCGAATCATAGCCTACACCACTCTAGGCCCGGAGGCGTAGCCGGACCTCTCTACGGAGGTTCAGGTCACCGGCGAGATCATGGCCTACAGGGAGACCGACCCTCCAAATGCTCGCGAGGAGGTAGAGCGGGGAGTTGGAGGACCTCTAAAGGCAATTGAGGGAATTACAGGCCAAGGCTCTGTGGTCCGAGGCCGAGGCTCTCCAAGCGAGGGAACTTTGGGTGCAACTCGAAGGGCGCGAGCCGAGGCAAGACCCTCGCCACCCGTGGGAGCCTGGGAAGATGAGGAATTAAGGAACCAGTTGGAGGAGGTGTAGGTGCTAGCACGAGAGTCAACCCCGCCCCGAGGCGTCTGAGGTCGAAGCCTTTCGAGCCGAGCTAGCCGAAGCTTGCGCCCGAGCGAACTTGCCAGCCTCATACAGAGCCTAAGAAGCCAACGACCTCAAGGTGCAGTTTGACTAAGTGTGGAGGGAAGCCCTTGCCTCGGTTGGGGGTGTGAGCACGAACCGTGGTCACCAAGAGATCGGACCGCCCCAGGTTGGCCAAGGGTATGACTCCACGCCTGACCCTGCGACGGAATTCCCCCGTGTCCCCTAGCCTCAAGTGGATCCCACCCACGGGGTTGCCGATCTCGCCGACCACTCTAATAGGAGCTCGAGCTTGCAAGCCACTCCGTGCCCAATGCGTTTCCGGATGCCGGAAGTCGCGAGGTTCTCAGGGGGCTCTGACCTCGTGGAGTTCGTTCGTGTCTACGAGACCACCATAGCGACGGCGGGAGGGATGAAGCCATCATGGCAAAGAGCTTGCCCTGGCCCTTTTGGGAGTCGCTCAATCCTGGTACCTCGCCTCCAGTTGTGCTCGATGTACTTGTGGGAGCCACTTTAGGAGAAATTAAGCAAGCATTTTCAAGGGAGCTGAAACAAGTCGGTGAGGTTGTCCGATCTGCATGCACTTGAAAAGCTATAGAACAGAGAAGGAAGCAGGTGACACACATATGTTGATGCGTAGTGAAGCGGGGCACGGATGCATGATGAATGGTGCGGGCGACGACAGTGGAGTCAAGATGAGATGGCCGCACGCGGAGAACTGGCCGAGGCGATTGGGCTGGAAAGGGAAAATGGGCTGGAAGGAACTAGACAAGCCAAGAGAGAGGGAATTTGGTCCAAAGAGAGAAATCCGGTTTTTAGGAATTTTTGAATTTCGGAAAAAGAGAAAAAACCCCGATCGGTAAAAAGATTAAAGGAAAAAACAATGTTAATTGTGGGAACAACTGAATTTGGTGTTTTATTCACCCTTTGATAACACCTTGATGGCAGTTAGTATAATACTCTATAGAGTTTTGCTGTTTGAAAGTGAAGGTTTTGCTCTAATTTCAGTTTGAGATGAAGGATTTAAGTGCAAGAATGAGTTTTATTTTTGCGGGGATACTACAACGTTTTCCAGTTGTCGCAGCTCAATATGAGAGGTCTACTGCAGTTTATTCTCCATTGACGACACAAGAGTTTTTTTTTCATCCAAACAGTTTTACAGGAGCAGTTTCAACCATGTCATGGAATTCAATTATTTTTAAAGTCGGCAGTCCGGCGTACGTGATGACTACATGTGCAATAAGACTGTTCCAGTCTTTCTTATTGAAGAGTTGCTCTTTCAATGGGCGTTATTTGCCATGTTTTGTGTTCTAGATAGAACATATCAGATTCCATGATATGAGTTCTTCACTATCTATCCAGCGCCACAGGTGATGTTTTGGCTTATGCCGTTTCATGATTAAGCATTTGTTTCAGGAGGGCAATTGCACAGATTCAGACTTTGCTGGGTTATGACTTGTTTAAGACCCAGATTTGTTCGTATGCTTTGTTAATAGCTGTGTGTTCATATATGCTGTTGGTTTGCTAAATTTTGTTCCACAAGAAGCGTTTCAACAAGACTGTTCCAGTTTTTCTACTTGAAGATTAGTCCGATGGATTTTCGGCGCACAAGATGTTTATGTTAATTTTAATTGGAGTTTATCACATTCTTCGACTACTGGAGGGAATTCGGCTCAAGATGGAGATTGTTAAAGTTGATCCGAATTTGTACCGTATCCGTGTAGGATACTTTATCGCCTCATGCCAGACGTGGCATGGTAGGTGTATGCATAGGTTGTATTAGACGTGGTGTCAATCTGTAGCTACCGACTTTGATTCGGTTTCCTCTCTATGTAGGACTCTTTTCTCTCGCACTATATATGTACCCCAATAATTCATAGGAAAATGTGTTTTCAATAGCCGCGTATAATGATTTGTTTTTGTTTTTCGTAAAAGTTTTTCACGGTCTCTTATCTCTATTTTTCTATGCATTATTTGTAACAAGGGGTTGATTTTTCAGCTTGGTTTTGAACTTGACCCTGTAAATTTATGTAATTTTCAGTGATTTTCTGCGTATTATTTGGGAATAAATCTTTTTTTTTTGTAGCAAGTGTTAGTCAAGGTACCACTGCAGAAGTGCGACGGCAAATTGAAATGCTGGTCCTGAAGAAAAATGCGAGATCAACGACTTGTCGCCATTCATATGTTGAAGTTACGAACTAAGCAAAAGTTACTCAAGTACAGTAAGAAAGAAAACGTAAGTGAGACAAGATTGCAACTTGCAAAGGTTCTTCTGGCAGTAGAATCACAGTTCACAACCCGTAAATTCCTTTCCCATCAAACATCTCCAACTCCAAGAACGCCGAAAAATTCTTAGAAAGTCCTAGGAAAGTTCAGTCCCAATCATTAGCCAATACCTAGAATAACTCTTAAGGCCGATATGGCCGCAAAATTTGATCGACTCTATCTTCAACACAGGTCCAATAGAAGCAAAGTTCTACTCCATGTTCCAACTTCCAACATACAAAACTGAAGAAATTTTGGCACACGGCGTTAAAGTTTGATGATCGTGATTGGTTAGTAAAATCTAGCTTCAGAATCAGTCCCCTGCCTTCATTACCAGTGATAATCCCACTACACAGATGACTATTTGCAAACTACACATTCCTTTAAACTGCAAAAGCAAGACCATCATAACCCACTGGTTGATACGATTTCGTAAACGATATATATATTACACCATGATTCAACATAATATATGGCAAATTGGCAATGCTGTGCAAACATTAATTTCAATTCTCAACAGACATTTTCAATCACAGCTAGGTCGACCACCACAGAACTCCTACTACAGTCGATTTCAGCATCAACTGTGTCCAGCAATCTATCTCAATCTACATGATCCAGTAACTGTCAGACTTATCAGGGTCATGGGTAGTTCAAACAGGCAAGAACTATGAAACCACCATCATAGTTTAGGCACTGTTCTTTTGAGCTGCTGATAGCTTTTGACTACGCTTTTTGAGACAGCGAAGCCACCAACTCGGACAGCACACACAGTTTTCAGGTCAGGAAGCCGTTTGGAGAAACGGCTTCAAGAAGTCGTTTTGAGAAGCTACCCTATTTGTTTCAGCTACCGGAGAAGCTGAAACCACAAGCCAAAAAGAAGAGGGCTAGACTTTACAATACTGTGACTGCATGCTGTGAGATAAGAATATATTTATGCAAGACTTGACTCAACAGGAACTACACAGAAATTGACGATGGCAATCAGGGATTTGTAGTTACTTGCCCAGAAGGATAACAGAAAACAATTTTAACATCATATCGTACGAAACACTCTTTAAATTATATATCCTGATGCATTTACAGCAAAATCTATTCCTGCAATGCTCTGGGCAAGTCATTAAGCTTCAAATCCATGCACCAAAGAGAAAACCTAACAAAGCAATGCCTATCCAATAAGCTTCAACAAACATATTGATCTGATGCAAGTAAACAGGAAAGTACTACATTCTACTTAACCAATGTCAAAATTTTAGATTGAAACAATTTTACTTTTCAGAACATGTCATAACTGCAGCTAAGCACATTCGTTAATGGGGCGCACTCACTACAATAAACTAGCATTCTAAGTTCTGGACAATTGGACATACATCTAACCCAAGGAACGAAACAGGCTGTAAATATTTATTTGTTAATTTCGTTTGCTAATATAAAGCTTTGTTGTATTAGAATGAACTAGTTGTTGCATTAGATCAAATGTTCCAAAGAGCGCAGAAAGTGATCGAAGAACCACAAATCTGTCATATTGTTCAATTGTTTCAGAGAGCACAGAGATAGTACATGCTAACAATTTGACAGTGGCCAGTCACCATATCTGATCAAATCTAAGAGAACTTAGTACAACTCTTCCAGATCTCTGCATAATTCGAGGCACGGATTAAACCAAAATCAGATCTGCATATCCATAACTACTCGCAATTAAGTACCAGCGGAGTGAGAAGCAATTCGCTACGGTTAACAAACCAGGTCTATACCAATTCTGACTCAAGATAAACTCGACGAGCCCAAGAACCCTACCAGATCTTGTCCCGCCTTAAACCCCAGATCCGGGCGACGCGAGGAAGGGGAGCAGCCTGTTGGTAGGGTTGCCATTGGACCCAGCGCTCGGATCGTCAAGGAAGAGGTCCTCGGGCATGCGGAAGGCGCCGTGCACGGCGACGATCGCGCCGCCGACGAGCAGCCCGGAGATGATGAGCGAGGCGACGGAGGTCAGGAAGAAGGCGAGCACCGACGCGACGACGAGGCCAAGCAGCGTCTCGCGGGCGGTGAAGGTGCGGCCGAAGAGCACGACGGGCTGGTCGGAGGCGCGGAAGAAGTAGAGGAAGCACCAGGCGCCGAGGATGCCGAAGAGGACGAGAAGGGAGAAGGGGTGCGCGAGGAGCGAGGCCGCGAGGGAGAAGGCGACCACGGAGGCGTAGTTGACGCGGAAGTAGCCGATGTTGCGGCGCAGGCGCGATGTGGCCTCGGAGAGGGAGTCCGGCCGCGAGAAGGCCGTCCGGTCGAGCAGCTCCGTCCACGGGCGGCGGTCCGCGAGCGAGCGCCGCGCCGTATCGGAGAGCCGGCCGAGGAAGAGCCGCAAGGCCGGCGTGGCGAGCGGCGCGTCAGAGAGGCCGGTGCCGGAGGACGGCGCGGAACGCCGCCGCCGCCCGCGGCGGGGTTGGTAACGGGGAGCAAGGGCGGCGGCGTTGGTGCGGAGGCCATGGCGTTTGTCGTGGGGGAATCGAATGAGTCGGGGTTGATTTGCCCGTTAGGAGAGCTGTTTTATGCTTCCGCGGATTGGTGGTTCTGCGCCTGTCTCCACTTCACGACAGTGGGTGCGGGACTAACTTGGGACCCACACGTCATTGCTTTATCTGTAGTGGGCCGAGCCCTAACCGCAAATAGTCAATGCATGTTGTCACACTGGGCCTGAATTTAGTATGGGCCCGGAACCACCGTGCGGGGCTGCCTAATGCCTAGTGCCCAACAGCCGGCACATGTGGCCCGACCTGTCAGTGAGAATTTAAACCCTCAGCCACAGACTCCCCGGGCGGCGTTGCCGTCTGTTCTTACGCTTTCCCCACCCACCAATCAATCTTATCTTCCACCCGGTCATCCCCTTCCTTCCTTTCTCATCTCCCGAGTGCTGTCGGAGGAGATTTGTGCGGTGCAGTCGGAGTCTTGATCGTAGATGAGCAGCTGTGTGCGGATGTTAGGGCAGCAATAGCAGATTCCGTGATGCCTGCGTAGACGGGCTTAATTGTGAGGTTGCGATCATCTCCAGAAGCTGCGCGGGACTCGTTTCATCAAGCATACCCCAGAGGATGTCGAGGCATGCATCCAACATTTGTTTGAAGGAATGGCCAAGTGATTGGTTAATTATAGCATGATGCTGCTATATCTGTGATTCTGGTGTCATTTCTATTATGGCGGATATCTGAACACTGGTGATGATGACATTCTGGGTTTGATGGTGTTATGCCTTAAGGTTGGGCTTTATATTAGATGAGCAAATCATGGGCTTCTCCAACTGTGTAAATTATTGTAGGTGTTTCTGTATCAATTGGTAATGGTAAATCTTGTTTGCCGTGTTATCAGTTCCTTTTTGGCTTACTTGCTCCTTAAATTTTCACAAATCAAGTGTGCTGATTGTGTGTATTTCAAATACTTGTTTAGTTACCTTCTTTCAAAATCACTGTATGTGCTCACGTGATGAAGGAGAAGCATCTATTTTGATTTCAGATCCATCAGGCTTTAGCTATTGTGACATTGTGTATGACCTAACTTTTATGATGGTTAGAGTAGTAAGAGACTAAGAACCCTATCAGTTCCTTTTTGGTTTAATTGCTCCTTTAATTTTCACAAATCAAGTGTGCTGATTTTGTGTATTTCAAATTTAATTTTCACAAATCAAGTGTGCTGATTTTGTGTATTTCAAATACTTGTTTAGTTACCTTCTTTCAAAATCAACGTATGTGCTCAAGTGATGAAGGAGAAGCATCTATTTCGATTTCAGATCCATCAGGCTTTAGCTATTGTGACATTGTGTATGACCTAACTTTTACGATGGTTAGAGTAGTAAGAGACTAGGAACCCTATCAAAGAAAGCATGGCAAGCTAATCTGCTTACTTTTTCTTGTGTGTTGATGCCCCCAAACAGATTTATTTTCTCCTGTATTATGTTTACATCGATATATAATCTTCAATATTATTATTTATTCCATTTGTGAAATAACCTCTCGTCATAAAATTGTTAGAAAAAGGTGTTATGGATGAGGCTATAATTAAGAATTTTGTTACTTAGTGCAACTTTTAAAAATTCAGTTTTGTTAACGCAGTTGAAAGAAGATAAGGAAAAACTGTGTGAATAAATCAGGCATAATTGACTGAGGTTCCTTGTTCAAAATTCAAATATAAAATTTTAGGCTTTTCATGGAAAATGTTTCTGGGTGAAGCAGTATGGAGCAGCCAAACATGTAGCGAATGCTTATTACTGTCTTCTGCATCTACATATTGGGCATGTTTGATTACCTGTAAATTGACTATTTTATAAAAAAATTGTTAAGGATATTAGAGATAGAATAGGAATTGTATTGTTCCTTTCCTTATATACCTCGCTTTCCTTATCCATATATGGCATATTCCCCTGTAATATCCTCTTGTACTCTCTATATATTGCTCATTGAGTTTCTTCAATATACACACAATATTTATAATATGGTATCAGAGCTTAGGTTAAAATCCTAACCTGATCTACTTCTGCTGTTGCTGCCCCCGGGAGGATCGATCTTCGCTCTCGAGGACGACCACCTCGTTGGGTTGCGCCGACCCGCCGCCTCCTCGTCTCTAGCTATCGCCGTCCTCGGGTCGCTGACCCCCAGACACCTTGATGCCCGCGTTTGCTGGCCGCCGCCACCGGATCTCATCGAGGCGTCGTTGGACCGCCGTCGGATCTCGCCGCGCGGATCCCGGATCCCGGTGACCCTCTTGGACCGCCGCTGCCGATCTCGCCATCCGCCACCCGCACCCCTATCGTCTAAGATCCGGGCCGCCGCCGCTGCTCGCCTCTTCTTGGTCGCCGTCACGCGGATTCGTTGTCCCACCCGGCGGCCGGATCCACCGTCGCCGCGCCGGATTGTCCCACTCGACGCGCCATGTCCGGATCCGCCATCTTCGCCGCCATCTCGCCGCCGAGCTCGGATCGCTCGTCTCCCTCGACGCCGACCTCTCCGCCGCCACCGCCACGCTGGGCCACCGCGCTTCCAAAGAACCCGACGCTTTCGTCGCCGCCACGGATCTCGCCGGGCGTCGTTGGACCGCCGTCGGATCTCGCCGCGCCTGGATCCCAATGAGCCTCCGTGGCCGACCATCTCTTGGACCGCCGTTGATGCTCGCCTCTTCTGGATCTGGCTACCGCCGTCACCCGCACCCCTGTCGTCTAAGATCCGGGCCGTCGCGCGGATCCTCGTTGTCCCACCCGAAGGCGGCTGGATCCACTGCCGCTGCGCCGGATCCGCCACTTTGACGCCGCTAAGTCCGGATCCGGCCCGCCTCGGGGATCAAGCCATCTTCGCCGCCGTCGAGCTCGGATCGACCTGTCTCCCGACGCCGACCTCTCCTGCCACCATGCATGCCACCACTGCGCCTCAAAGAACCCGGCTCGCGCCGACACCTCCTCCCGTCGTCGCCGCCACCGGATCCGCCATCCCGGATCCAACCGCTCCGGATCGGCGCCTCCTGGCGCTTGGATTCGCCACCATTGCATCGGATCCGGTTGCGCCTTCTTCATCACTACACCGAGGGAGCCGTCGTCGGCTTCATACGACCATCGCCGACAACCAAGACCGCTTCTTCTCCGGCCGCCTCTCTTAGATCTAGCCGCCATGGATCCGGCCGCCTCCGCCGGAGTTGCCCACTCTTCTCTCGGAGTGGGGAGAGGCGGGAGGGAGGAGGGGCCGAGTGAGTAGCGAAGGAGTGAGTGGTGGGTATATGCAAAGTCGTGCGATCCGAAGGCCGTGGTATATCTGTGTTCTTTTGAGTTAGTCTTTAGTTATTTTTCTTTTGAATCTTCTGATGTGTCTATTTAAGTCCGTAGATTCTCTTTCAGTTCGTCCAAACTGTGCGAGTCCACAAATTTATTGTTAGTCATAGAAGTATAGGAATTTTCTTTTGCATGGCGTTAGATCGCGCTCTACTCCCTGAGCCGCGTGTAGATCGTAGAAGTCGTTATAATACCGCCGCTTCTCTAGCCGCCGCCCCGAGCTTCTAAGGTCGCCGCACGTCTTCTGCACCTTGTGCACTGCGCCACCGTCGTCTTAGGCTTCGATCTGCGCCGTCATGCTTCTATCTTTTCCTCTTCGGTTTGATTTGATAGTTTATTCAAAAGCTGCACGCAACGACGACATTATCAAGACTCGGACTTTGGATTTTTCTTGTTTTAGTGTTAACCCTTTTTCAAATGCAATGCTATTGTATACGCCTTGCATTTGAGGGGGGTGTTAAGGGTATTAGAGATAGAATATGAATTGTATTATTCCTTTTCTTATATGCCTCGCTTTTCTTATCCGTATATAGCATATTCCTCTGTAATATCCTTTTATACTCTCTATATATATTGCTCATTGGGTTTCTTCAATATACACACAATATTTATAACAAAAATAACTTGCTGCCCATATGGGTAGCTATCCCCAGTTACATGTGGTGCATTACGCATTGCATGTACTACATCCAAAATGTGGAAAAACTGAAAAACAATAGATGCACAGCTACCAATATATAGTACATACCTGCAAATTTGAAGAGTTCAATAACTAATTGAGATAACTAAAAGGCAAGTAACAGTACACACAATTTGTGAATATATATGTGCACTAGTCTTTTGGTTACTGCAACTATGGATGGATTTGATCTTAAATTTTTGCAGGTATGTAGCACATCCTTGAATTTTATCACAATTTTGGAACAGTGCATCGTGTACCTACCCATATAGCAAACCTGTCTTATTTTTTAAACTTATGTGCTATTTGTCAGAGCTTGCCTTTTAGTTTTCAATAACTTGCTGCGTTGGTTTCAAGAAAAGTCAAAGGGTGCAATTGCTGAGAAATAACGCGTTGTAATTATATTCTTCAATGAAACTGTTGGATGTTGCTATCCTGATGTAAGCTCCTTTGACCCTCCAACAAACAGCTTTATTATTTGCTGAAATTCTGCTCTGGCTTTGTCCACATATGCACAACCCCTTGCCCCTCTTACATAATTGGCGGTCCGCTAAGATTGTATATTATTTTAGAACATCAAGAGCTCATTTTCATGGGGATGAAGTTGTATGTATCTCAGTGCGACAGTTGGTAGACAATCTTTTGCATCCTCAATTCCGAATTCGCCTTCACTGAGGTATGTTTTGCAATCTCATTTCTCAGAACATTAAGTATGAATTATGAAATGTTTGAACTAGTCAATTTTGTCAGCTGCAGATGATTGGACTGGACTCCACCATCCTGTTCTATTACTTGCACTGAAGACTCAGGAGGTCCATATATTCACAAAGTTCTAGATCTGAAGAGACTTAAGCTAAGACTGGTTACTCCCTAGCATTGATGACTGGCATGGAGGATACTCTGCAAGCATTCGATGATCTGATTTCCCAGTTCCTTAGCTTGGATCGGTCCCTCTGGACCAGCTCTGATGATGCTAATGCCTTCCTAGAAGCTGTGGATGAACTAACTTCCACCATACACAGCCTCGACAACACCACAGCTGACCATGCCCTCCTTGAGAGCTTTGATCACCTCCTAGAGCGTTGTGCCTCGAGGCTTGGGGATGAGTTCCAGCACCTGATTGATACTTCTGGTTTTGATGCCAACAGTGGTTACCACAATATCAAGAAAAACCATAACGATGATGACAGCCACACCCTTGTAGCACTGCCAGTTAGAAACTTTGACATCATCGTTGATACCTTACCAGAGGGTGTGATCTTTGAGGCAAACCGGATTGCAAGAAGGATGGTTGCTGCTGGTTTTGGTAATGCATGTGCTGAGAACTATGGCGCTGCACGCCGCAACTTCATTGATGAGAGCATTGCCCGCCTTGGGGTTCATGCTTACTTGGCAGAGACATTCCAGTCAGCATCGTGGGAGGAACTTGAGACTCAGATCATGTGCTGGATCCCTGCAATCCGTGGTGTGTTCCACATCTTAATCCCAAGCGAACGCCACCTATGTGATTGTGTTTTCAAGGACCTCACATCCTACAATGGCCTTGCCTTTGCCATTGCGTGTGAGCCAATTCTTCAACTCCTGTCCTTCGCCAATTTTATTGCAGCTGCTGGACAAAATCCGGAGTGTCTCTTCCGCATAGTTGACATGTATGATGCTGTAAGTGATATACTTCCTGTCCTCGATGAAGCCTTCGATCATGAGGTAGCTGTTCTTCGTGAGTGCCTTGGATTGTCAATTAAGGGCATCTTTATGGCTCTAGAAAATCTGATACGCCGTGATCCAAGTGAGTCTTCTCCACCAGGTGGTGGAGTGCATCCGATAACAAGGTATGTAATGAACTACCTTATGGCAGCATGTGTATCTCGCCATACTTTGGAAGAAATGATGTTGTTGGAGTTTGGTTGTGCTGAAACATGTCCAATAGACCCTGACCGTCCAACATCATCGCTGGCGGTCCGCCTTGCTTGGATCGTGGATGTGCTCATGGAGAATCTTGAGTCCAAATCCAAGGTTTATCGTCATGCCCCTCTCAGTTGCTTGTTTCTAATTAACAACGGGATCTATATAATCAAGAAAGTCAATGGTTGTGAGCTTAAGGTCTTGCTGGGTGAAGATTGGACTAGGGTAATATCTGCAAAGGTTCGCCAATGGGGTTTGGAATATCGACGTGCTACCTGGGGAAGGCTGTCATGATACTTGAGAAGGACAAAAGGTTTGACAGCAATGTTAATGCTATGATGGAGAAGCTGAGCCATTTCAATGACTTTGTGGAAGCAGTTTGCCAGGTGCAGTCACGGTGGGTATTGGTGGAGAAGCAGCAAGCAGTGGATTTGAGCATTTTGGTGGAGGATCTGGTCATTCCAGCCTACAGGGATGTAATTGAGATGTTGAAGGCAACAGGGGCTGGAAGGGAGTCATATAGGCGACCTGAGGATGTGCAGTCACAGATTCAGCAGTTGTTCAAAGCAATGGCCAGGTGATGGAGTGTGGCTCTTCTGGCTGCTACTTGCTTATTTGTGTTTAATGTTTCTCAGGGAGAATAGTGTAAGGTGTTCTCTGTAACTCTGCGACCTGTATTATTTTCACAATATATGTGTTATAGTGGTTAATGCTTTACTAATTAGGATCATGTGAAGTCCCGTAGCAACTGATGCTGATATACTATTGTCCTGATTTAGTCTGGGTTTTTTCTACTATAATTAAAGAGAAGTTATGTTCACCATTAAACTTGCCCAATATATGAACAAGCATTTAAAAATAATGGCCAATATGTATGCCACAAGTTGTTCTTCAACGATTGGTTTATAATATTTTTCATGCTGAATCCATATGAGGGTTCTGTTTATTTATGTATATTGAAGGAATTTGAGGGCCGTGTTAACCTTGTGTTTAGGAGGAATACTTAGTTGGACCTACAACATTTCTGTTTAAATCTAAAAAATTATGCAAAGTTTCCTTTCATCGTTCTTGACTAATACTATGAGCCATTGCGATTCCATTTCTTCCAGTTGGTACATTATATATATGTTAATCCCCCACTGTAATTTTCCATTGTGGATCGCATGTCTGCACTCTGCAGGAGACCCTGTAGTCATTTTCCTTGTGTAGCCATCTCAAGTTTCTCTAATCCAGTCACAGTTCTATGCCTTCGACCTCTATATTTCCATTCTTAAATCCATTGTTGAAAAGGCCAAGGAGTAATGCTTATTATGCCTGACATAATAGATGAAACAGATTCCAGGACTCTTTCTTAAATAGTGGATTTCAAGTACAACTCCAAAAGAATGAGCCGAATGCATTGATACAAGGAGGAAAACTTTATTTGAGCTTTTTTTTTAAAAATGAAACCCTTATTCTAGCACTTGATTCATTAAAACTGTGGAATAACGTTTTTCAGTATGTAATCAGTTGTTATCCTATAAACCCTCTCTGTTGGGTGCACAGCATCGTAAAATACATAGGATGACACATTCGTGCATCTAGGAGTCAATGCATTGCAAAACAGTCCGACCTCTCTGAGCCCAGTCCCACAGCACCCTCGTGTTGCCTCTGTAAATCCTGTTATCATGGCAAACCTTTGGTGAGAACTGCTATAATTACAAGAAAGCAATCTAGGTTGACATGGATAAATAACAAACTGGTACATCTGCCTTTTCCCATTAAGTTGTTAGCCTGTTTGGTTTTCTGCCAGCTTCTAGTTGTTGGCGGACACGTTTAGCACTATGGTGTTTACCAATTCTTCTTTAGCTAGGATTAAGAGTTAGGATGCTCTCTTGGTGTTTTGCTTCACAACTTTAAGTGATCTCTTACAAGTGAACACATTTACTAGATAAGTTGTGAATCATGACAATAATGCAAAACCTTACCATATTTAGTAGGATCATCAAGGATCTCCATGAGAGCTTCGTATGCATCCAAGTACACAATTTTGCTTCCATAGAGTGAGCCTTGCAACGTTGGAAGTAACTTTTGAAGTTTAGAGTTGTAGACCTGGGCATCCTTGTTTTGCTCATCCACACATGCCCTCTCATCCTCAGGGTCTCCACTCAATGTTATTTGAATAGGTGTGCAACCAAATGGCGGAAGACCAGCCAAGCAGAATTGCCGCCCCCCCAGGTTAAACAGTTCCTGCACTCCAGTTTAGGGAAATCAAAGAAGAGTTATGCTTAGTTTCTATGTTGGAGAATTGGAACAAAATAGTTGAGTAGAAACAACTCTGACATTGCCTGTTTTTACCTTAACATAAGTCTGTGCCATCCAGAGCACAGTTTTTTGGTATTCACCAATGTCCGTCTTCCTCTTCTTTGATGAATGGTAGTAACGTGTAAAATCATTGGTTCCTGAGCTGATAAATATCAGAGAGTTGGCAATGATCCTGGAAGCCTCCTTTTCCCCAGCAATGTTCCTGAGTCGGAGGAGGTAGTCCTTGAAGAGGTCCACCTGCTTCGACATTGGCAGAGTATTGGACAGGTGTGAAGTCTGGTCATCGAACCCTGAACCAGCCGACGCGAAGTTCACCCCTGTCATGACATCGTTGTCGGGCAGCTTCTTGTCCAGGAACGGTGGTGAGAATTCTTTGAGCTGCAGCTTTTCATTGAGGAGGTCTGGAACAAGCCGGCCATTAGAGAACCTCCCTGTTGGCTTCTTTCCTGGGAAGTCCCTCCCATAAGGAAAATGGTTTGCCACAGCCAAAGTTGGGATATGATTGTTGTTGCCGGTGTCAAGAACGGAGTCGCCAAAGTAGAAGATAGCCGAGAGCTTTGGCTGAATTCTCTTGGAGGTAGAAATGGCAGTGGAAGAGAGGAGCAGCACTAGGAGAAGAACAGGGTGTGCCATCAGAAGGAACTGCTTGCCTGGGTTTTAATGCTCTCCAATTGGTTCTCATTATATTTCTGGGGGGGGCCATGCACACCGAATAAATTTGGGAAATATTGAGGTGATTCGCTGTAACTAATGCATATCTTCTGGATATCAGTTCTATAGCATCTATTGCAAGAATTTAATGTCCTTTGCATTACTCATGATGTTGTTTTTGGCAGAACTGAAGATTTTGTATCCTACTCTAGATGGACCGAATGCAAGTATTTGTTGGTTACTGAGCTGTGCAGTGTGCAGAGTTTGGCACAGAGCAAACATGCTGATGCATTGTATGGTAGTAGTATTATCGAGCTTGGCACTGACTTCTGTTGGCGGCTACTCTCTGGGTGTTCTTGATTGGGTTTGAGAGGAAGAGAGGAAGGAGAGGGGATAAGAGTTACCGTCCGGAGTAGAGGAGGTAGTAGCCATGGCGATGATCTGCGCTAAGGCAGCGACGGTCGGGGAGGAGGTACGGAGCTCCTCGGCGGCGGCGTCTCCCAGGCGGCGGCGACCTCCTGGCGGTGGTGCTTCCCGTCGCTAGAGCGCCTCCCTTTAGATCGGATCTAGGGGTTTGTATGTGGGGAAGGTGGTGGCACGGTGAACCTCGTCATTCGTGCCACCCCGGCCCCCACCTCTATTTATTGTGGCGCTTGCGACAGGGGCCCACCAGCCAAACGGGCTGGGCGCCCCCGATCAGGGCGCGGTCAAGATAAGGGGTTGGGATTTGGCCGTTGGGCCAAATCCCTGAGATCATTCTAACATTCTCCCCCTTGATCTCACTCTATACTTTTATCTTTAATTACTTTTGCCTTTACACATTCCATCACAGATTAGTGTATAGAACATGTCTCATCGTCACGGTCAATTGCCGATAGATTCAACGACTACAATACACCTCTACGTTCGAAATAGTTACTTTAAACTTTTGGGCCTTTTATAGTCCGGAATCATAGGCTTTCCCTTAAACCCATGCCGGCTACATGTTCTCTGAACACGTTGGGTGGTAAGCCTTTTGTAAGCGGATCCGCTAACATCTTTGTTGTACTTATATGATCAAGACTTATGATCTGATCCCGGACTTTATCTTTCACAACATAGTACTTTATGTCAATGTGTTTGGCAGCACCACTTGACTTATTGTTGTGGGCATACGTTACTGCGGGTTCATTATCGCAGTACAACTTAAGTGGTCTATTGATGTCGTCAACCACTTTTAAGCCGGTATGAACTTCTTAAGCCGTTCACCCGCCCGTAGCCTCATAACATGCTACAAACTCGGCATACATTGTGGATGATGTAGTGACGGTTTGCTTTGAGCTTTTCATGATATAGCTCCTCCGCGAGTGAATACATATCCGGATGTAGACTTTCTATCATCTCCCGCAAAATCAGAATCTGTATACCCCACTATATGGAGTGTATCTGATTTTCTGTATGTCATCATGAGGCCTTTTGTGCCTTGCAAATAACGCAAGACTTTCTTTATCAATTTCCAATGTTCTATTCCAGGATTGCTCTGGAATCTGCCAAGTAACCCGGTAACAAACGCTAAGTCAGGGCGCGTACACACTTGAGCATACTGCAAGCTTCCGACAGCTGAAGCATATGGAACCGCTTTCATTTGATCGATCTCATACTGGTTCCTGGGGCATTGAAAATCCCATATCATCGCCCTTGACTATAGGTGCAGGTGAAGGACTACATTTATGCATACCAAATTTCTTTAATACTCTCTCTATGTATGCCTTTTGTGACAGTCCCAATACCCCCTTGTTTCTATCCGGTGAATTTCGATCCCTAAAACGAACGAAGCTTCACCAAGATCTTTCATATCAAAGTTTGAGGACAAAACTTCTTTGTTTCCGATGTGATGACATCACTACTAGCTAGTAGAATGTCATCCACATACAGGATTAGGAAGATAAACTTCCCATCTTTAAACTTTGCATAAACACAGTTGTCCTCTACATTCTCTTTAAACTCAAATTTTCTTATTGTACTGTCAAACTTCAAGTACCACTTGTCTTGAAGCTTGCTTTAACCCATAAATCGATTTCTTTAGGCGGCATCCCATTCTTTCATTTCCTTCCACGACAAAACCTTTCGGTTGTGCCATGTAAACATTTTCCTCCAAATCCCCATTAAGAAATGCCGTCTTTACATCCATTTGATGTAACTCTAAATCATAATGTGCAACTAATGCCATTATGATTACGAAGAATCTTTACATGAGGCCGGAGAAAGCGTCTCATTGTAATCAATCCTTCTCTTTGCGTAAAGCCTTTTGCCACAAGTCGCGCTTTGTATCTTTCTACATTCCCTTGGGAGTCAAGCTTTGTCTTGTAGACCCATTTACGACCCTCTTGTTTTGGCTCCTTTAGGAATAATTTCCAAGTCCCGACTTTATTAGCCTTCATGGACCTCATTTCCTCTTCCATGGCCTCAAGCCATTTTGAGGAATTGTCGCTTCTCATGGCTTCTTCAAATGAGGTGGGATCATCCTCCATTTGAAATTCCTCTATATGATAAATCTGATGATTATCAGAAATAGCTGATCTTCTTACTCTTTGAGACCTCCTCGGGGCCTCCATATTTGGTACATCTTACATTTGAGGTCTTTGTTGCTCCCCTCATCTGTGGCAATTGGTTCTATATGATCACGAAGAACAAGTTCTTCATTCTCATTTATTGTTGCCACAGGAGGAACAATAACAGGTGCTGGCACCACAGTGTCTTGTACCGTCGGTGTAGCGACAGCAGGTAGTGCGAAGAATGGCTCTTGAATCATCGGAGTGGGCGCATACACCGCTTCTCTTCAAGGTCAATCTTTCGAGCTACCATGCTCCCCCTCATCATTTCATCCTCTAAGAAGACAGCGTGTCTCGTTTCTACAAACTTTGTATATCTGTCTGGACAGTAGAAACGAAAGCCTTTTGACTTTTCAGGGTAGCCAATGAAATGGCAACTTACTGTTTTGGGATCAAGTTTCCCAAGGTTTGGGTTAAATACTTTAGCCTCAGCAGGACTCCCCCACACACGTAAGTGGTTTAGTGAGGGAACTCTTCCTGTCCACATCTCGTACGGTGTTTTGGGCACCGACTTACTAGGCACTCTGTTGAGGATATGAATGGCGGTTTTCAACGCCTCCATCCATAAACTCAGCGGCGGTGTGGAGTAGCTCATCATGCTTCGCACCATATCCATCGAGTGCGGTTGCGTCTTTCACCTACTCCATTTCTTGAGGTTCGCCGGTGTAGAATCTTGGGCCACTATTCCTTTTCTGTAAAAACCTTGCAAAGGTCCGGGAACTTGTCCATATGGGGTATGTCGATAGTAGTACTCCCACCACGATCGGATCGGACTATTTTAATCTTTAAATCGTGTTGGTTTTCAACTTGACCTTAAATATCTTGAATTTATCCAAGGCTTCATTTCTTTCTTTGATTGGATAAATATATCCATAACGGAGTAATCATCCGTGAATGTTATGAGCGAGTCATATCCATCCACACTTTTCACGAAAAAGGGACCACAAATATCTGTGTGAATAATTTGTAGAACTCTGTGCTTCTTTTGGCGTCTTTCTTAATTTTCTTTACATATTTTCCTTTAATGCATTCTCGCATTGTTCTAAGTCGAGAACTCTAATAGAGGAAGAATATCATTCTTAACTAGTCTTTCTATTCTCCCCTCGAAATATGGCCTAAACGACAATGCCATAATTTCGACGATTCATTATGAGTTCTCTTTCGTTTTACATTCGTATTATCGGGCGAGGATATCGTTCATTCACATCACATACGAATTCACACTTTCACGAGTGACAATAAATAAAGCTCATCTTGTTTAATGGCAAGACCAACACATGCTTTATTAAACATTATTTCACACTTGCCATTTCCAAAATTACAATCATAACCATCATTGTCCAAACATGAAACACTAATCAAATTCCTCTCAGAAGAGGAACATAAAGAACATCTCTAAGTAAAGAGTGAAGCCATCACTAGCTCTAATGAAAGATCGCTAACGGCTTCAACTTCGACTTGGACTCCATTTGCGACTTTAACGCATCTTTCTTTTCTTTGCGTATTCCTCGTCGAACGGAATCCCTGCAAATTATTAGCAACATGAACAGTTGCACGAATCAATCCACCAAGTAGATTTTGAATATTGTACATACAAGGATTCATTTATGAGCGTAATAATGTTCTCACCTTTCTTTGACATAATCATTTTCAAGAAATCGGGACAATCTTTCTTGTAATGTCCCTTTTCTTGCAATGAAGACACCGATCTTTCTCCACCGTGAAATTATTCATTGAGGTGAAAAAGCAGGCTTTTCCTTGTTCTTTGAGGAGAAATTCTTGTTGAAAGTCTTTTTCTTATTATCCTTCACATAGTTGATAGAACCACCATGTGAGGATTTAAATCTTTCCTCCTCTTGCACACACATAGCTATGCACTTTTCTAAGTCCCATTTCTCGGGCTGCATATTGTAGTTGACAACAAAGGTGTCAAACTCTTTCGGCAAAGAAGCAAAAATCAAATGAATAAGGAACTCATCCTTGAGAGCCAAATCCATTGGTTTAAGCTTGGATGCCATGTTACTCATCCTTAGTATGTGCTCTCTTATGCCACTTTGCCACCACCGAGTACCTTTACATCACAAGTCGCTTAATCACCGTGTAGCATAAGTCTTTGAAGAGCGATGGCCGACTCTTTATTTTATCAAGGTACTCTCGGCGGTGTCACACTCTGCGATTGAGCCCACAATTGCGAGCTCAATCGTGTTCTTTATCACGGCCAAACATTTCTTGTTGGCGGTGACCCACTTTATGATCAAGATCATATGACATCTTTATGGGAGCAAAGTCCCTCATGCAGTGCATGGCGACATCGGTCTCATTTGCATCCTCACCGGTGCCATAGGCTCCGTGGGACACGGTGTGGTGACTACCCAGTCCACCTCAGCTAGGATGAATGCAAGGTCAATCTTTTTCTTCCATTCACCGTAGTTGTCTCCTTTGAGAACAGGGATATCTCTGATGTACCCCATCAAAGAGTATCCTCCTGAAAACACAATTCATATATAGTGAGAACAATAATAACTGCATGTCTTAGTTTCAACGTTGGTTAAAATTAAGACATACAGTTGTTTACACATTAAATCTACATCACCGTTGGGCAGAAATAGAAATAATGCATAAAATCATCAATTAAAAATTATAATACTTTTAACAGACAAAATTATATGCCTTATTTTAACGTTGGTCAAAATCGACATACAATTTCATTTATACATTAAATCTACATCACCGTTGGTAAAATAGAAATAATGCATAAAACTTCAATTAAAAATTATAATAATGTTATTATCAACGTTGGTCGAAAATAACAATATCATAATTAATCGTAAATTTTATCTGTTTTTCCAAAATTAAATTCTCCCGTTGGTTCGAATTTAATAATGAAAATTAATCAATCATTAACTTTTGCAGCGGAAACTGTAATTATTCTAAAATTAATTCATTTTCAGAAGCAGTAATACTGTACACTTTTCCAGAGATTCTATTCAAATTTCTATCAAAATCATGCAAAATAGCTTCTGAAAATTAAATAAAACTCACAAACAAAATTACTGTTTAAAACCGGCCAATCGGCCCATTCCTTTGCAGCCGTCGGCCCAAAACTGCCAGCCAAAACGCGCGTGGCCCATCAACCAGCCGGCCAAAACAGAATGGCCGTCCGATCTAAACGGACGGCCGAGATCGATCCTGGCCGGAATAAGACCCGCCACAACCCTAAACCTAACCCATTTACTCTGTCACCACCCGAAAAAAACGGATCTTGGGCGTGGCGCGCGCTCTCGGCGATCCGGGCGAACGCTTCGAGGGCGCAAGCCTTGCGGCGGGCGCAACGCACCAAAGCGGGCGGCCGGGCATCCCAACGGGCGGGCGGAGACCCAGACGGCGCAAGCGCGACGCCGAGCAAGACATCGGGGGCGGCGGCGGCGGCAATGGCTCGGCTCGGCGGGCCTCCTTGCGACGCAGCGAGGCTCGGTTCCGCCCACCGAAAGGAGCGGCGGCGGCGTCACGGCACCGTGAAGGATCCCGCGAGGCGGCGGCGGCCTGAGAGGTCCCGGCCAGCAGCGCCGGCCGGCCAAACCAAAAACGTGAGTCGATTCCCTCATTTTATTTTCTCGGTTGGGAATCTCGTTCTTTCTATTCCGCTCGATACCAATGTTGGCGGCTACTCTGGGTGTTCTTGATTGGGTTTGAGAGGAAGAGAGAAGGAGAGGATAAGAGTTACCGTCCGGAGTAGGAGGTAGTAGCCATGGCGATGATCTGCGCTAAAGCGGCGGTCGGTCGGAGGAGGTACGGAGCTCCTCGGCGGCGTCTCCCAGTGGCGGCGACCTCTGGCGGTGGTGCTTCCGTCGCTAGGCGCCTCCCTTTAGATCGGATCTAGGGGTTTGTACGTGGGAAGGTGGTGGCACGGTGAACCTCGTCATTCGTGCCACCCGCCCCCACCTCTATTTATTGTGGCGCTATGCGGGGGGCCCACCACCAAGCGGGTGGCGCCCCGATCGTAGCGGTCAAGATAAGGGGTTGGGATTTGGCCGTTGGGCCAAATCCCTGAGATCATTCTAACAACTTCTATATGGTATCTGCCTTTCAGATGTGTGCTGACAAGTTTCTATATGGTGTGAGCATCCCAATATGGTTTGCTCAAGTGACAGACAGGTAATTGTTTTCGTTCTTATGCCCGTGTGTTTGGATGAGAAGTTGTTCTGGTGATACGCATGATACTCCAAAAGCTAGCCATGAACTCACGATTACCCTTTCAAAGACTGAAATAAATCCTTTTTTATTTTTTGTTTGGAACAGGGAAAGTAGTATCGATATATGCTACAAGAGAACCATATACACGACGATAGATATATGGACGATGCATTGGTGGCATCCCTGTTGCCTGCTGATGATTGGTAGAGATTATGATGGGTTGGTCAGGAATCGGGACAAATCGCAAACTCACGGGCTGTTGGAACGTAGAATCCTTCCAGAATTTTGGTTGGCGACACAGTATTAAGAAATACGACCGTCTAGCTAGCTGCATTCCACATGTAACCGACAGGCAGGCAGAAGCAGGTGCCTGCTACATGTACACTTGCAGCTGCGTGCTAGATCGATTAGTGGGCAATTGACCTGTGCAGAATTTTTGGTTTGGTTAGACGTCATCCTGGGCGAGCGTACCGCATACGTCCGGAGGCATTCAGGCAGTGCACAAAGCGCCACCCTCCCGAACAATCCCCGCCGGGGGCGGCACGGCGATAGTGGGCACGAGGACGCCGTGCCGGCGGTGCGCTCGGCACAGACCCGCGTTCCGTTCCTGATCTGGCACGGGCGCACCACCGGCGGACGGCAGCGTGGAAGGCCCTCGACCACGGAGAACTCGAAGGCCAGTATCGACTATCGATAGCCAGCCCATCGCCTAGCCCATGCTGGGCATCTGGCAAGGCTTCTCTGAAAGCCAGGTTCATGTCTAGTCTGACTTTTCATGTATGCAACACGAGCAAAGTAAGTTCGAATTTTGAACCAGGTTCATGTCAAATCTTTGGGTATGAAATAATGTAACCAACCAGTGCATGAATACGTAGACCATTCACGATCAAGGGGTTTCACCGTCATTGAATTTTATGCACTCTAACTAAACCTTCACCACATATGGCTAAGGGTAAAAACGGAGCGGATAATACTCGACGATCCGTCCATCCAAATAAACTCGGATCCTAAAACCGGATATCTAGGGTTTTTATCCGATAATAGATTCGAATCCGGATAGTTTTTGCTGGATATAGAAATATATTCGGAAAGAATGTATCCGATGGATACGGAGCCATCCGAAAAACTAATCGGATAGTTTTTGGAAAAATATCCGGTAACTATTCCAAATTCCAAAGCCCGTAAGCTACCCTAAGCGGCTAAGCCCAATAGGCAATTAAGGCAAGCAAGCCCAATAGAAAATACCTCGGTCCCCGTCGTGTTCCTGGCCATAACCCTAAACTCTGTGGGGGTCATCTGACCCTACAGGTGTTTACAAAAAGCTTAATTAGTACTATATTTACTCATAAGTTTATAAAATTCTAAAGATTTTATAATAGCGGACCTCACAAGTTTCAAGATCAGGCTACGCCACTGCCTAAACTCCATAACATCGTCGTCGCCCTCCCACGCCGACCTACAAATCACCGCCGGCCGCCGCCACTGGGTCTCTTGATTCATGAATCAGATGCTGCGTCTTGCATTGTTATCAAGATAAATCTGAAAAGTCATTGTACTGCTCTTCTGTTAAGGAAGGGGTGCGGCCAAATAGCTGCCCCTCTCAGAAACATAATTCTTAAATTTGTGTTTGGCTAGAAAATTATTTGAATTTTTGATTGCTAGATTTGATTGATTTGAACTACGGAAACAATAATCCTGTTCCCGTATGGTTATAACATGTGGCTTGATTAAATTTCGTTGCGGTAACTATGTCTATGTATACATCATAAAGTCTGCTTCCATATATATAACAATGAGGAAAACAGTGTTTCCTACGGCTCAGAATTACCGAATTTGTTTGTCTCAGATCCTGTGATGGCTTCATGGAGCTCAATTTTGAGTGCCTCCAATCAGAAGAACCTGATGTTAGAAGGCCTAGATCAAGCAGCGGTTTGCTGCAGCCAAAGCCAACAAACTCCAATATGAACAATTGAAATATCAGATTAGAAATATCATGTAGTGTATATAGTGTAAGAAATGTTTCCAGCGTTGTATTGGGTAAAGTGGGCAAGATTACTGACAAAAGTTACTACATTTTTTTAATTACAATAATGCCATCACAACACAGTTACATTTGATTTTCTGCCTGCAAAAGTCTCATTCAGATGAAGCTAGAAGAATTGAAGGGAGTTCATTTGAAACTTGCAAATTTATCATGAAAAATGAGTTTTGGATGTTTTAACTGACAAAGGCACTGTTGAAAGTGATCAAGTAGTCTGGTGTAGTATATTCCTCTTCAGTACTCAAACAAATTCCGAACAATTACATATTTAGTGGACATTATTGTTGTGTCATTATAGTGTGCAGTAGAAGTATAGGCTTTTGAATTGGTTGACATAGAAAAAAGATTTATAGAGGCATTTGAACAGGCATACGTATAATTTGCGATGTGAAATGAGGGATAGCTTTCATTCTTCTAGTCATAGTTTGGAGAACTGAAATCCTTAAACTACTGATTCCAAAATTGCAAACCTGGGTGCATGTGTCATTGGATGTCTTCCTGTTCATATCCCTTACAAATTGCTACATAACCTACAGCTTAGATCCTTCTCTGCAAGTTCTACATAACGTTTGATGTTAGCTTATATGTACATGTGTTTGTTTCTCTTTCAGGTTTGACATCTATAAGCTGATATATGAAATGCACAAAGAGTATATAGGCCCTGTTCTTTTCAGCTTCTAAAAGCTGCTTTTCGGCTTTTCTACAGTAACTAACTTTTAAATAGAGTATTCTTTTCAAGATAGGGTCTACTAGTTAATTGTAATACATACTTTACTGACTTCATTTATATCGGCAAAAACCGTACGTGAATTTCTGTTACTCTGTAATTTCTCATACAAACAGCCTAAAAGTCACAAACCGCAGCCAAAAGTCATAAGCCGCAGCAAAAAAGAACAGGCCCTATAATAGATTCAAGGGAAAATGCTTGTACTTTTTGGATAACTGTAGCCATGGGTTTCTATCTTAACTTATACTGAAACCCGCAGTTGTACCAAAAGCTGGGTCAGTCTTGATCCTTGAAGTAGACTGTTGGCTGTCATTGTAGGGTGACAAACTCTCACCCAGGAAGATACATGACATGCGTGTTTGATCGCCTTAATTCCGTGTTTTTTTCTGGGCTAACACATACATATACTATGCATATGTTGTTCTTTTTGTTTACTTCACCTTCAGATGTACATGATGTGCTAAACAGAAAAAGTATGAATGATAGATACATATACCATGCATAAACATTGTATTCATTGTTTAGTACAATTTCAGACTATCAAAAACCGAGGACGGTTTTTCTTGAAGAAGGGGAGAATGATGCGGACATAGACAAGCTTAACGTTTTTCAGTTAAATATATTATTTGATTGAAAAGAATTATTAAGCCGCATTAAATACTGTCAGGTGAACTTTAATTTTATTGGGTCTTTAATTATTAAATTTGTTGATACGGAGCTATTACTATTGTATTTGATTATATGTAAGTCCATATTCGATCTGTAAAGCCTAAAGTGAAGATTGAAGATGCGTTTAGAAGATTCTAAAGAAAGAAGTATTCCATGTCAGAATAAACGGTACCATAGTGAAGATCTCGCCGAGCTAATTGAAACAAATATGTTATTTGCTACCGGCCAAAGGAAAATCAATACGTGCATGCAGTTGCATGCGGGCCTGTTCTTTTTGGCTGGAGCTTTTGGCTGCGGCTTGTAGCTTTTGGGCTATTCGTACGAGAGATTACAAAGTAACAGAAACTCACATGCGGTTTTTGCAATATAAATAAAGTCGATACAGTATATACTATAATTAGCTAGTAGATTCTATCTTAAAAAGATATTCTGTTTAAAAGATAGTTATTATAAAAAATAAAAAATAGTTTTAGAAGCTAAAAAGAAAAGTCCTGCATACAGCCCAAAGCAAGGGAACTCATACAGTGGATGCTTGGTTTGACTTCGGCTGACTGGCTCCTCATGGGCTGCCGTTTTAGCAAAACGAGATGGCCTTAATTTTCCAGCAGATATACCTTCAAGGTTCAGACCAACATCGTGGATGGTTTCAGAGCTCATTGTTAACCAGCATGTTTCGGCGATGTGGTGGGCTGCACACTAGTCGGTCGTTAGATTAGGGAATAATCCTAAGCTTCAATCTGAACAAGTCTTGCCGTGCCATGCTATTGGTCAGTGGCAGAACCAGGATTTGGTTACGTCTAGGGCTAAACTCTAGCAATGTAGAACTAACGCCGATTTATACCCACCAAATACTTGGGTTTAGACCAAAGACTTATATTTTTTTTGCTGTTGGTAAACTAATACAAGAAGCATAACAAAGTCAAGCTTTCAAAAGGCCACATATAAGTCATCCAAGATGAAAAATATGCAAGATCAAACAAAAATGACATGTACCAAACCATGGGCTAAATTTCTAGTAAAGTTTTAGCAAACTGGAGACAACATCATATTGATATATAAGTAAAGATATGAAAAAGTCTGACATTGACAAAAGACAAAAGCAATTACCTCGTTTTCTGCATTTCCATTATCTTTGCCTGCACGATGAAGACAATCAAAAAAAATATCAGGACTCTGAATAGAATAGCTCAATAGCTCATGCTCATACTTGAAGTATGGTATTGTAGTGCTATTCACTGGGATGTTTGTTAGTCACTAACAATGCTAGGAGCATAGGATCACTACAAGTCTACAATTATAGGAAATGTGAGCTGGATATTCATCCTGTTATATGCTGATAGATATGCAAAATGTTCACAAAAAAGTAATGGTCCA
Source organism: Bonia amplexicaulis (assembly GCA_036346245.1). Classification (NCBI taxonomy): domain Eukaryota; kingdom Viridiplantae; phylum Streptophyta; class Magnoliopsida; order Poales; family Poaceae; genus Bonia; species Bonia amplexicaulis. The sequence continues at coordinate 12,748,061 of CM070737.1, read as the reverse complement.
TGATGTAGCCGACGAGATCAAGTTGCTCAACCTTGAGGAGAGGGCATAAGGCTCTGGCATGCACTCCTCTATATCAAGATCTTGTAGAGTTCTAATTCCAGCAACCACATCCTAACCCTACAAAAGAAACTATCTGTGGTAATTGTTCTGAAGTTGTTATGCATTCAAAATCAATTACTATTCAAATAAGGTAGCTTCTATTTCTGATTCAAAAGCTTTCCCTATAGAAAACAGGGATTTGAACTTTCAATGAAATTCCAAAGATTCCAACCTGAATTTGAAAGGGTGTCCGAGCAAAGATTCCAACCTGAACAGTGGTCGCTGGCGCCGGCGATTGATGGAGGTAGCGGCGGCGGCGAGGGGGCGACGCAGGCGCGTGGATTGGCGGCGTGGCGAGGTTTAGGGCCGGCCGAGGTACCGCGGGCACGACGGAGGCTCACTTGGCGAGGGCACCGGAGGCGCAGATCCGTGAGGGCGGCGGCGGACCGCAGCGTCTCCGCGTCGAGCGAGGGGCGAGGGCTATGGCCCGGATTTGCGGCCAGCAGCGACGCCGGCGGCCGATCTGCGAGATGAGGGCGGCGTCGTGGTGGCCGGCGATGAAGCGCGATCGCGTCGCCGCGGATAGGGATTCGGTCTTGACGATCTGGATCGATGGGGATTAGGATTTCAAGTGGTGAAATGTCGTTGCTTGGGCTAGCTCCCACCGCTTGGGTGCCGTATGCTCCCACCGCCATCTGTCTTTGTCATTCTTTGGTGACAATTTTAAGCCTCGGTGGACTCTTATACCGGATAAATTATGAAGGTAATACTAAAAGATGATACTAGTAGTATTTACGGCCCTCGGGCTATAGCCTACCCACCGAGGCCCGATTCCGCCTATTGGTGAACCCTCTGTTTCGGCCATGTAACTTCATTTAGCAGTAGAGTCCGAACACTCAGAACAGTGTGAGTTGGTTTTGATCGGGTTGGTGTAAGGATCGGTTTCCCATGACCGAGCCACTCTCAACGCGGCCCAAGGCCTAATGTGTACGCGTGCATATGGGTGAGTTAAAGTCACGTTTGGTATTATTTTACATCGTATTTATAAAAATAATCATATACATATCGTATTAACAAAAATATCACTTCTGCCGTCTAGTGGACGGACGACAGCGTCCGTGAGGCAACACGACACGCGGCCACCGGCAGCAGGCGCCTGTCGCACTCTCACCAGATGGCAGACGGTCTGCCGCCCAGTGGGCAGACGGCAAGCTCGAGCTTGCCAACCGTCTAGTGAGGGGACATATCTGCCTTAATTTTTTTATTTGAATTTTCAAATATATCAAATGAGCCTAAAAAATTACGAAAATTTATGTAAATCCTCCCGACACAACATACCTCGCAGTGTAATTTTTGGGTAATTTTATCCATTACGAATATTGCTCAAAAATTCATACAATTTCGAATATAGCAAACGAGCATCAAAAGTTACGAAATTCTATGTGAAGTCTCCCCACACAATTAGTTATTGTGTAATTTTTTGTGAATTTTATGTGCTCTGAATTTATCACATTTATTCGAGTTAATTTAATCATGAGTTAAATTCACGGTTAAATTCATCGGCCATAAATTCATGATTAAATTAATCCGAATAAACGTAGAAAATTTGGATTACATAAAATTTTCAAAATTTTACACAATAATTATGACTATGTCAGAAGATTTTACATAAAATTTCGTAATTTTTAGATATTGTTTGCTATATATACAAACTCAGACAAATATCAAAATTTTATGAATTTTTAGCAATATTCACAATGGATAAAATTATCCAAAAATTACACTATCAAGTATGTTATGTCGGGTGATTGTACATAAATTTTTGCAATTTATTTCAGCTTATTTGTTATATTTACAAATTCTAACAAATATTATGCGAAAAAATTAGAGGAGATAATTAAGCCAGCTATTTTTGTAAATACGATGCAAAATATTGCTAAATTTGGCTTTAACTTCATATGGGTTGGGGTGCCCTTAAATACATCAGCCACCTCTCTTGTAATTCTAAAATCATCATAAATCAATCTATTATTTTTCAGAAAGAGCTATATGCTTATTCTTCCTATGGTTTAACACATAGATATAACCTAGAGGGGAATTGGACATTCTCAACCCCGTTATTCTTGTGATTCCTCGTATTTTGTAGAAAGAACGTCACGTTTACTTTACGTGGTCGAGTAGATGAGGATCGAAACATATGGTTGGATAAATTCTTTTATCGCATGTTGCTATATTGAGACGGTGGTTGGTGTCATCGGTTCGTCAAGTTGCACGGATCTAAAGTTATCCTTAATCCTACGTCGTGAAGATCGGGCACCATGTATCATCTTGGTATCAGAGCACCGGGTTGACACGATAGGATCAAGAATAACTTTGGATGGCACCAATCACTGTCTCAATACAGCAACATGCGACAAAAGAATTTGTCCAACCACACGCTTTGATCCTTATCCACTCGACCACATAAAAGTAGACATGACGTTCTTTCCAAAACATAAGGACTCACAAAAATAACGAGGTTGAGAACTCCTAATTCTCCTATATATTGCGTCTCTATGTCAAATCCTAGGAAAAACAAACGTATAACTCTCTCTGAAAAATATTAGGTTGATTTATAATGATCTCTCTTTTCCAGAGATAACACAAAAGTATTTATAGTCTCATGATGCGCACGGCATTGAGAGCCGGCAAAATTTGAGTCGGACGCAAGCCCAAACGGAAATGAACTCATCTACCAACTCCAGACGGACTCATCCTAAAGGCTAACTTATCTATTGGCCTACTTGTGCAAACGAAAGACACAGCCAAGACTTAATTAACCAAACATGTTTAGACTAACTAAATGACGTCACATGGCGGGTCAAAAGCTTGCATGGCCGAATTAAATGGCTTCGGTCTAACTTCGGCTAGCATGCCGGTAAGTCTTCACTCGGTCATGCGCATGGGCCATTCTCCCTCCAACCGCATGGGACTCGGTTTTGCTGACCACATGGTGCCATATGATCTTGGCACCCTGCCGTGTGGGCCAGTCACAGGAACGTCTTCTTGCTTGCTAACCGACTGAAGTGGGTTTATCTGATGCTCCTCCTTATTTCGGCTAGGTTTTCCCTCATATCTAAGCATATATAAAACACTAGAATTAGATAGTAGTAAATTTTTTATATAAAATAAAACTAAACTCAGTTAGAAACGAGTTCACCTGATAATATTTAATATATCTTAATAATTCTTTTTAAGTAAAATAATATATTTAACTGAAAACTAGGCATGGAATGTGATCTGTAAATTTTGGCAGTTTCCCTCCATATGTCGCACCCTCCTGGCCGGTGCTGTTCTTGCAGCCACATGGCATGATGACGATCTGAGATATGATTGATGGTGTGGTTAAGCGCCTGACATGGTTAAATTATGTAGCTAGACGAGTGATAACAAGAGATCTGGAATAGCTGGATTCGGGAGGACCCAATCTGACGACACCTCTCAGCTGATGTCTGCGTTTGCGCCACACCACCTGGTCTCGCAACGCGCCAAACAGGCCTCCGGTCTCTTCTTTCCACGTCGGTTGCGCGGTCACTAGGGAGTGCCGAGCCGTGCGCTTGTTTGTTTGTGTGAAGAGCGGCAGACCAGACTGACCGACAGGCTACCGACGAGATGGCGGCGGCGGCGGCCGGAGATGGCGGTGGTGCCCGCGGTGGCCTCGTCTGCGTGACGGACGGCAGCGGCTTTATCGGCTCGTGGCTCGTCCGCCGCCTCCTCGACCGCGGCTACACCGTCCACGCCACCGTCAAGAACCTCCGTAGCATGATCTTTCCCCTCTCTCTGCAGCACCTAAGTCATTTGCGTGCATTCACAAGATCGAATCGAATAAGAGCAAGATTTTGAGTTCTTGCAGAGGACGAGGGCGAGACGAAGCACTTGCAAGCTCTGGATTGCGCGGACACGCGGCTCCGGCTGTTCCAGATGGACCTCCTTGATCCTGCTTCCGTCAGGCCGGCGGTCGAGGGCGTCGACGGTGTCTTCCACCTGGCCTCCCCTGTAATACTGCACCCGACACAAGATCCCGAGGCATTTATTTCTTCATGATCATTCCACGGTAGCTCAATGTGGCTTTTGGCTGTTGGCTTCTAGTGTTTTTCTTTTCTTTTTTTTTGCACTGTGATGCTTCTGCTCTTTGCAGAATGAGCTGCTGCAACCCGCGGTGATGCTTCTGCTGCTTGCAGAATGAGCTGCTGCAACCCGCGGTGAACGGCACGCTCAACGACTTCCGTGCCGCGAAAGACTGCGGAGTCGACCGTGTTGTGTTGGTTTCGTCGCAGACTGCTATGGTGCCAAATCCCAACTGGCCTGCTGATAAGGTCATAGAGGATGATTGCTGGGCCGACGTTGAGCTCCTCAAGAAACTTCAGGTACATAATGTCAACACCAGTGTACACGCCACATAAAGAGAAGTACACTTTAGCAGAATGAAACTTGCGCAATTTTGCTTCCAGCAGATTTGAGGGACAGTTATAAACTGCCCAATTTGCAACTGCATTCTGTAGATACGCAGGAAAGTGGTAAGAGTAGTCAGTGAATCACGTCACGGAACTCATATTTAAGTGTGTTGATTCAGACATGAGAGATTGAGAGTGGGGAGATTGGATCATATACCCTCCCTTTAGTTGGGAAATTGAGGATTTACCCTCCACATCTCAATGACATGTAGGGTCATCATAAGTCACTGACTTGTGGGCCAGGAGGGTAAATCCTCAATTTCCATCTAAATGGAGGGTATATGATCAATTTTTTCTTTTAGTTAAGTTACCTTCTTATGTTGACGTTATTTGGTAACTGTCGCTGTTGCCTGTAAGTATCAGTAGGAGAAATAAACTACAAGCCCTTGTAGAAATAAACTGCAGACATAAACACCAACCCGTTGTAGAAATAAACTGCTAAGTCCTAACTGTACATGCCAGATGGGGAGAACCTTTTTGCAGAAGCGAAGCAGTTCTATTTTTCTTGCTTATTTTGCTTGTAGCAAGATCTGAGATGCAATTATACATGGTATTCTGAATGCACAACAGGACAGCACCTGATAGCTACATAGAATATACACCCTGATTGCTTGATCGGTTCTACCGTGGCAGATGTGTCCCCTAACTAGCAACTACTTGCAGGATCCAATTTAGATACTATTTTTCAAGTTGTGCTAATTTCTTCTCTTTGAGATGCAGCTTTGGTACAACATATCTAAAACACTGGCAGAGAATTAAGGCTGCATGGGACTTTGCCGCAGAGGAGGGGGTGTAGCTGGTTGTGCCCAATCCAGGGTTGGTATTGGGCCCAATGTTGACACCATCAGCTACTCCTAGTCTCCGTCTGCTGATGCAGCTTCTGGGTGGTCAGTCCTTCACAACACCACATTGCACTTTGTCTTCTGTTGACTTGCAATCAGGGATATAAAAAACCAGCTGCTACCGCGGTTACCGGAATCCTAATGGGTACTGAGAGGAAAAAACCGTCCGAAATCTCAGTGGTTATAAATGCTCTTCTTAGGTTGGTTTAGGCTTTTTTTTTATGCTAGATTTCCTATTATATGAACTAAATACGTATAAATATGCTAGTCCTAACATTTTATGCTAGATTTTATCTGGTTTTTTCTATTTTTAGCAGTTTTTCGGTTTTTAAGTGGTTTTTCCGGTAATTGGAACTGCAGTTTTCAAACTGCTCAAATTCAAAATTTGAAACATAAATTTCATCTGGTTTTTTTCAAGTTTTCCAGTAATGGTTACTGTTACTGGTGGTTTTCTGATTTTTTTAAGTGGTTTTTTCGGTAACCAGAACGGTGGTTTTCAAACTGCCAAAATTAAAATTTTGAAATGTAAATTTTATCCGATTTTTTTCGAGTTTTCCGGTAACGGTTACTGTTACCACCGGCCGGCCGGGTTTTACACCGGTTCCAAGATTTCTATCCGCAATGTATAAAGGCTATATGTAGTTTCTATGAGTGCAAACTACCCAGGCTAGAGGCTTGCCATGGACGCGTTCTACATTGGCTGTGTTGATGTCAGAGATGTGGCACAGTCCCTGATAGTGCTTTATGAGAACCCATCGGCACAGGGACGCCACTTCTGCCTGGAGTCCATTGAATGTCTAGTTGATTTTGTTAGAGATATGATTGTATTGTATTAGGATAGTTTAGATTCTTTCCATACATGTACTCTTTCCATATTTGTCATCCTGTACTCGTGTATATATATCGGTCCGTTGGCCTCATATAAATACAAGCGCTATTCATAACATGGTATCGAGCCTAGATTCCATACCTAGATGTTCTTCAAGTATAGCCAACACAATACTTGTAGTAAAAGATAAAGTAAAACATAAAGGTTACTTATGAGCATAAGAATGACGATGTCACATTTGTGGTAATTATAAAGAATTATGATCCCTCGATTTTTGTCTAAAAAATAAACAAATTCAACTAACGAGCAAAGCTTGTCGGTTTGCCAAATTCCAATTTTCAAAACAAAAAAGCATTTTTGACGTAAAATAGAAAATTTATTTGTTAGAAAAGAAAATTGTTTTTCGGTAACCGTAACGGTGGTTTTCAAACCGCCAAAATTAAAATTTTGAAATGTAAATTTTATCCGATTTTTTCGAAGCCGAGTAACGGTTACTGTTACCACCGGCCGGCGGGTTTTACACCGGTTCCAAGATTTCTATCCGCAATGTATAAAGGCTATATGTAGTTTCTATGAGTGCAAACTACCCAGGCTAGAGGCTTGCCATGGACGCGTTCTACATTGGCTGTGTTGATGTCAGAGAGAGCCTAGATTCCATACCTAGCCTCCGCTCCGTCGGCGTCGCTTTGTCCGCCGCCTCGCCGGCCTCGGTCGCTCGTCGGCCTCCTCGTCGCCCGTCGGCCTCCCGGTCCGCCTACCCGTCGTCGTCGGCCGCCGCCGCGAAACATCCGGCCGTCGCGCCTCCACCGGACCACGGCCGCCGCCCTCCTCCTCCTTCCGGGCGCGGCGCTCTCCATCCGGACCGCCGCTCGGGCGCGCCAGCCTAGCTCTGGGGCCGCAGCGCCTCCGCACTCCGGCCGCCGTGGCCTCTCGGGCCGCCGCCTCTTTCCACCCGGCCACGTACACCCGGCCGCCACCGCCTTCCACCGGCCGCCAGCAGCTCAGGCCGCCAGCGCCTTCACCGCTCTAGGCCGCCAGCCAGCCTCCGGGCCGCCGGGCTCCTCGCTCCGGCCGTCTTCCATCCGGCGCGCCTTCCACCTTCTCGCCTCCGCTCCTCCGCCACCTCGGCCGGGATTGCCGCTGCCGTCGCGCCTGCCGACCGGGACCGCCTCCGCTTTGAAGTGCGCCGCCTCACGGGGAACCCTAGTTCCCCGCCTCCCGTCGTCGGGCACTTTATAGGATAGTTGGCCGTGGCCCAACAAAAAGAAAAAAAAAAAGTAAAAAGGAAAAAAAAACTCCGCCGCCATGCTGCCCTCCGCTAGAGCGGTTCCACGACCTCTGTTTCTTACGGCGGTTGGCGGTTTATTAAAAGAGATCGGTTCAAAAACGTCGATCTAACCGCGGCCGTCGGCCAGATTGAACCGTTGCCTTGGTCGCGCGCCGTCCGGTATGACCTCTGGATGGCTTCCGTTCGGTGAGTGGTCTTGATGCGCTACCACTTCCCTCTGTGCTCGCCGCTCGTCCACTGCTACCATTGCTCCATGTTTCTTTGCGCCACCTCCGGTAGTGCCACGGTGGTGGTGGCGTCCTCACTTGCTCCCTCTGCGACAAGGTCGGCCACATTGAGTCGGTGCTATAAGAAGCAAAGGCATCCTTTACGCCGTTCTTCTACTAGCAAACGCGAGTAACTTCTCGTCGGCGCTGCATCGACTCCTTCGCGATTTCTCTCCTTTGGCGAGGATAGCCGGACTTGACGCTTGCTTGCGCTTCTACATTAACGTCTACATCGACTCCTTGACGGTTTCTCTCCGGCGAGAGATAGCCGGACTTCGCCATTTGCTTGCGCCGGAGTTCTCCTCGGCGAGTTACGCGGTTACGCTCTGCGACTCTTGAACGCTGCGAAACCACCACATCCACGATCGGGCACCTCCCATGGATTCTTGATTACGGAGCATCTTTTCATATGACTCGATTCCTCTACTCTATCCTTCATTACACCTCTTGATTCCCACAGCCGGTGTTCTTCTGCGATGGTACCTCTCTCTCTCTGCGGTCGAGGACATCTTAGCAACTCATCTTTTCATGTTCCCTCTGTTGCTCATGTTCCTCGCCTTACCATCTGACTTCTTTCTGTGGCGATTCTGCGATCTTGGTTGTCGAGTCATTCTCGATTCGACTCTTGTTGTGTTCGGGACCGCATGCGGGAGCCACGATTGGTTACGGCCCTCGGCATCTTGACTCTAGCGTCTTTGGGAGCTTGAGTAGCTTCACCTTCCTTCCACGCCACCGTCGCTGCCGGTCTCTCCGCTTCTTCCACTCAGTCTCTGGCTCTTTCAGCGGTGGCATCATCGTCTTGGCCATCTGTGTGGATCTCGGTTGTCATCCCTAGTTCGTCGTGGCCTTAAAGGTGCATCTCTCGGAGCGTGTCTTTAGATTGTCGGGGCGTAAGTTAGGCAAGCAGATTGACTTCCTTATCCTCATAGTGAGTCGGTGTCTCGGCGTCCTTTCGATCTTGTTCATTCGATGTTTGGGGTCGGCCCTTTGTTTCGAAAGGAGGTCATCGATACTATATCATATTTATAGATGATTTCTCTCGCCACACTTGGATATATTTCATGTCTTCTCGTGGTGAGGCCTTGTCTATCTATAAGCAGTTTGCCACTATGGTTCGCTTTCGGTTCTCCACTCCTATTCGTGTCTTCGTCTTGACTCTGTGGCAGTACCTCTCATCACTGCGCAGCTTCCTTGCTGGCGGGGCACTCTCCTTCGATTCTCTTGTCACGGTGCTCATGCTCGAGAATGGTGTTCTTGGCGCAAGCATCGTCACCTCCTTGAGTCGGCTCGTGCCACGATGATTGCCGCCTCTATTCCACCTCACTTTTGGGCCGAGGTTGTTTCCACCGCCACCTATCTCGTCAACATCCGGCCTTCTTACGCTCTTGAGGTGCAATACATTGGCGTCTCGTGGTCTCCTTCACGACTACTCGCCCTTCGTGCATTTGGTGCGTTTGCTCGTTCTTCTCGCCCCTCGGGAGCGCACAAACTAACTGCTCGATCCGTTGAGTGTGTTTTAAAGGGCAGTGCAGCGAGCACAAGGGCTATCGGTCTTTGGGATCTGTTGGTCGACGGATGCGGATCTCTCGGGATGTGACTTTCGGCGAGTCTCGTCCCTTCTACCCACGTCCTACCTCTCCTTGACTTCCTCTGTGGAGTCTCTGTCTTTTGACCTTTTCGGATACACCTATCTCTGTCTTGCCCTCGTCCACCCGTCCCATGAGTCCACCGTCCCACGAGTCCCCATATTTCTCATGTGGCCTCTCGCCGTTGTCGCCTCCTGCGGCTCCTCGAGCTCCCCCACTACACTAGTCTACACTCGTCGACCTCGTGTTGAGGGTCTTCCGGATGAGCCATCTTCTTGATGATTCATCTTCGATGCACCATCTTCCCGATGGGTCATCTTCTCCTCCTCGCTTCGCTCTCCGCGATCGCCCGGTCGCTTGACCCCTGCCCGTTTGCCTTTCTTTGGCGCACTACTCGTGAGCTTTGTTTCTTCTGGGATCTTGCTACTCACCCGAGTGGCGACATGCCATGGCCAAGAGATTCTTGCTCTTGAGCGTCTTGGTACTTGGGATCTTGTTCCTTTCCATCTCCTCTCGTCCCATCACGTGTAAGTGGGTCTATAAGATTAAGACTCGCTCGATGGTTCTCTTGGCGCTATAAGGCGGCGTCTTGTTGCCGTGGTTTCCGGCAAAAGCATGGTCGTGACTACGGCGAGACTTTTGCTCTGTGGCTCACATGACCCTTGTCGCACTCTTCTTTCGGTGGCGTCATTGCGCCATCGTGCATTTCTCGACTTGATGTCAAGAATGCCTTTCTTAATGGCGAGCTACGTGAGGAGGTCTACATGCATCCGCCACGGGTATTACATTCACGAGGCATGGTGCATCGCCGCCGCCGCTCTCTATGGCCTTAAGCAAGCCCCTCGTGCTTGGTTTGGCGCTTCTCTTACGTGGTCACTGCTGCGGTTTTTCGGTGATCATGATCCTGCGCTTTTGTCCACACGTCTCGTGGTGGGACTCTTCTTCTTCTCTATGTTGATGATATGATCATTCGGAGATGACTACGAGTACATTGCCTTTGTCAAGGCTCGTCTTAGTGAGCGGTTCCTTATGTCGGATCTTGGTCCCCTTCGTTACTTCCTTGGGATTGAGGTTACGTCCACTCGGATGGTTTCTTTATGTCCCAAGAGAAGTATATTCGGGATCTTCTTGATCGCGCTTCCCTCAGCGATCGTCTTGTTGAGACTCCCATGGAGCTCAATGTTCATCTCAAACCCTCGATGGCGAGCCTCTTTACGATCCAGGCTCGCTATCGTCATCTTGTTGGGAGATTTCATCGATAAACTTGCTAATCTTTACCCTGAATTCCCGGTTCACAGGTGATACATCTATAGGCAACACCACCTTTCCATCAGATGCAGTGTTCTACTCTCGCTGATTTCTTTTCACATCAGAATCCAGGAGGACAAACAAGGCTGGGTGGTGAGGGAAAAGTTTGCCTCCAAGAAATTGATCGATTTGGGTGTTAGTTTCACTTAGTTTCACCCCATTCGACAAAACCATCAGGGACAGCGTGGATTGCTTTTGGAGCAAAGGACCCATCTAGCCTGTGAACATACACTTTTGTACGCCAGGTTCAGAAACTGTTGTATGACAGTTTTTCATCTCAATAAACTGCCGCAATGCAGACATGTCTTCCTGATCAATAATGTTTGTTTTCCATTGCTTCTTTGAATAGTTTTTCCTACTTGAACTGAAAAGTGAAAGAACAAGGAACCAAACATCATAAAGCAACAAGTGGAAAAGCTAGAAAAATGAAGTGGATAGAAAAGAAACAAAAGCATTCGCGAAACGGAGAGTAAAGAAAAGAAAGGAAGAAAGAAGTGCAGATCTGAAATCTCTCTCAGGTTCCACCCCTTTAATAGTTTGCCATGCATCTTCATTTATTTTTCTGACAGAATAGAAAAATGCCACCCTAGAGATAGATGCATTGGTCAAAAACTAATTCTTCAGATCTAGTGACCGAGCCCGTATGAACAGCTCGATTGTGACATCCAGCATAAAGCCATCCGATGTTCTTGATGAGAAGTCAAGAGTGTGGAGTTTTGGAACTTGGAATCGTTGAGCCCCACAGCATCAAAAGAAAAGGCACACTTGCAAGTGGCAAAGCTTCAAAGTTGGTTCACTTGATTTGATACGCCGGCCTGAGTGACCTGACCTGAAGCAACACTACTTGAAAACTTCTCTCCCGCGCAACCCGGGAAAGGGATCATCTAACAAAAGCCGCCTTCCAGCAGAGCAAGAGCATCTCCTCCTCCTTTCCTTTCCCCTCCAAAGAAAAGCATATCTCGCGCATTGATGCACATATGCCTAGCCTAGCCTGAAACTTAAAGGCGGCGGCTTTTCTCCATTGCCATGGCTTCCCAGCCTCTTCTTCCTCACACCCTTGTCTCGTTCCTCGTCCTGCTCTGCCTATCCCCAGCGTGCGCTGCTAGGAGGGTCTCGGTGTCAGTCTACTACGAAACGTTGTGCCCGTTCTGCTCCGGCTACGTCGTGAACGACCTTGGCAGGATCTTCCATGACGGCCTCTCCTCCATTGTTGACCTCCGCCTCGTCCCTTTCGGCAATGGCCGCGCCTCGCCCGACGGATCCATTACCTGTCAGGTCTGCCTTCCCTCGTAGCCTGCGTTCCTGAACCATTTCTTGTATGCATTCTCTTTCTTGAATGGATGTCCTTTTGCAATAATCTTAAGCGTAATTTTGTCACAATTGGGCTACTGGAATTGTTATGGTAGAAGATAGACCAAGAAGGCTTAAGATCGTGAATGGTACGGCTTCTCTCTTTATATAGATAAGATTAGCCCTAACAATATAGAAACTAACACAATCTAATACAACCAATCAACTAAAGATAATATCATATCTATAGTATCTAAATATAAAAATATACATATAATTATTCCTAATATAAATATATGCATCTAACTTTTCCTAATACCAAAATATGCCTAAGATCTTATCCTAACAATCGTTACCGTACCGCACTATAGTACCAAATGGTATTGTTCATGCTACAGTACCAAACGGTATTGTTCACGCTACAGTACACACGGCTACATTGCCAAGCCATAATATTTCATCCCTCACGGCAAGATAGCTCGACCTTGAGCTGTCAGGTGGTGTCCACGGACTAAGACCTTCGCGACCCCATATCGAGAAATACTAGACCATCGATGTTGCGTCAGATGTAGGGTTAGTGGTGTTGGCCGGGAGGTGGTGGCGCTGGCCGATGTGGATGAGGTTGACAGCCTAGGCGACTAGCACGGGACAACAACAATGCCCTTCTTGCCACGAGGTTGTTGGATTGAATCGCCCAATCCTAATACCAGATGTTGGAATTGAATAGCTCAATCCTCTCTATTGGAAACCACTCACTGGTCTCTCTCATTTCTCTAGATAAACACACATAGAGGAAGACAAATACACCAAGTGTTGGGATTGAATCACTCAATCTTTATATTGCCTCATCTCTAATTTCTTAACAAAATTGCAGCTTTAAATAAACACATCTGGGCCGCATATGCAGGCCACTCACCCACTACAACCACATGACTCCCTATGATCCGGTTTTGCCGGCCACGATTCTCTATGATTTGGCGCACGCCACGTACTACCCGCAAGACTCGGTCCAACTGAGGCCAACTCAGATGCTTACAACTACACACGCACGACCAAGTCTATGACTTCGAGTCCTTCGACCACGGCTTACCGACCACGGTGTCTCGACCACTCATCGGTTACTGTAGCTACGACTACCAACCGATTTATTGTAGCTTATGACTACCGACCGGTTTCATCAGATACGATCGGTTAATCAGATCTCGACCGATTACTCGTAGCTATGACAATGCCGACCACGACGCATCGACTCAAAGCTTCGATCGCGGCTTCATCTATGACTTTGATACTGCTGCTTCGACTTCTACACGTACTTGAACACACGAGTACTCGACATGAGTCAAGATTAGTTCCAACAAGGGTGTGACGAAGTGGAAGATATGCGACGCCGCCGCAATCCCCCACATAACAACCGTTGTGCTCCACACTTGTGGAAGCATGGTGCTAGCCAGCCGCATGAAGATGGTTGTTGGACAATGGCAAACTTTTTCCTCGATTCTATTGCTGGTGGAGTCATTGTTGATGAAGGTGACAATGTGGCCAGTGACAATACTGACGTCGGGGAAGGTGGTGGTAGCGCAACCATTGCAATGGCACGTGACGCCACTTCTTATGCCTTCAGTTTGTCCACCAACTCCATAGCCTTCTCGAGTAAGACCTTCAACTTCTAGTTGCTATCCTTCAATGATTCTAGGTAGATAGTGCGGCATCGGAAGCCATGGTGAGTGGCTCTAATACCAAGATGTTATGGTAGGGGATAGACCAGGAAGGTTTAGAATTGTCCTTCTTACGGAGGCTCTGATTTGGAGACCAATCGGTTTAGAACTTGACTGTTTTATTATTTGATTATGAATGGTGTGGTTCCTCTCTTTATATAGATGATGTTAGCCTTAATAATATGGAAACTAACATAATCTAATACAACTAATCAACTAAAAATAATATCATATGTATACTATCAAAATATAAAGATATCATATATGCATCTAACTATTCCTAATATAAAATATACGTCTAACTTTTTCTAATACGAAGATATGTCTAAGATCTTATCCTAAACAATCGTTATTGTACCATGCTACAGTACAAAATAGTACTATTCATGCTACAGTACACACGGTTACATTGCCAAGCCGTAACAGGAGCGCGTTTGATTCTCCTCGTTGAAGTGTATTATTTGGACAATGAAAACGATGGTGAAATTCGGTACTGAATTGCATATGAGACTGGCACACTGCAACTAATCAGCTACCATCCCGTTAATCGAGTGCTAAAGCAATTGGGAAATAATGTGATGGTTTGTAGTGCCTTAATACTTTGAATTCAGTGTATCAAGCTTTTCTTCACATATTACGAAACATAAATTTTGTAATTCGAACATCAAGGAACTGAAGTGCTTACCTTTGCTGCATATATGCTTCTGTTTGCTTACTCTAGTTGCTTGATTTTGCAGCATGGGGAGGATGAATGTCAACTCAACGCTATAGAAGCTTGCGTGATCAGACTATGGCCTGATGCGGTAGTGCCTTGAACCAAACAAAAATGGTTCTGATAATTCAATATCCTATAATTTATGTTTCAGTATGTGATGATTCAGTTATGTGATGTACTGAGTACTGACATTTATCAATCCATATATGATAAATCTGCATTCAAGGTAGGAATTCAAGGCAGTGCATTAAGTGTTACTATGCTTTCTTCTGAATGTAGGAACAGCATTTCCCTTTCATTCATTGCATTGAGCATTTAGCTCTGACTCAAAAATGGGACGCGTGGCAGTCTTGCTTTCAGGAAACTGGTCTGGCCTCTCAACCTGTTATAGACTGCTATAATTCAGGATACGGCAGGCAGGTGAGCTGAGTTATTGGCCTTCCTATCAACACTGTTTTTTCTATAATTTTTTTTACACCTATACTTTCTACTGATGTGTTGAACTATCAAAATTCAAAACTACTGATTCTTTTACTTCAAAAGGAAACGAAGTAGTTCTTAGTGGTAGCAAACACAGTTTTAACAGTTCGCATGAACTACATAATCATCAATCAAGCCCTTAGTTTCTATTGGTGGCTGTTTAGATTCTCAAGTCTCAACACCATGTTAGATGATGACTCAATTACTTCTTTTTTGAAACATTGACTGCATTACTTTTGCAGTTGAATTCAGAAATTTTCAATCTGGGAACACTTTATGGTATGAAAAGTCACCCAAAAAATTGGATTTTATTCTTCCAGTATGCTGAAGATTTCTGCAGAACAGTCATATATAGATGTTCCTTGAGTTGTGATAGTAATCTGATAAGAAATCAATTAAATGTGCAGCTTGAACTCCAGTATGCTGCAGAGACGAATGCTCTTCAGCCTCCTCATCAATTTGTACCTTGGGTGATCGTGAACGGGAGACCCCTTGGTGATGTAAGTTGCAGCTTTTCTAAAACTGAAGAAGTTCTATTGTGTATTCATATACCTAACTCTAATTTAGAATTTCATGACAATTTTCTGCAGGATTACATGAATTTCGAAGCCTACATCTGCAGCGCTTATGATGGTGAACTTCCAGAGGCATGCAAGGGGAAACACCTGGCAATTGCTCAACACACGAGAACAAGCCGAGGAGACAAGGTGTGCCCAGCTAGCAAAACTGTCAGCTAATTCAGGAACGAGAAATAAATCTTTCGATGAAGCGAAGAACTCTAAGTTAGAATTTTGTTTTAAGAGGTTCTGAATTTCTACCGTCCAACTAGGTCTAGATGTATTCTGCAGTTAGTTGAACTAGTAGTGTTGTGGACTTGCAATAGGAAACATCTAGCTTCACTGAAAGAATTGCAATGAAGGTTGAAGCATTTTGCATTCGCAAGACAATAATTTGCTCTCAGTTCTAGGAGAGCCACTTTGTTGAGAATCTACGCGTTATTTGTAGTTTTGCTTTGCACATTTCCTTTCGCATTCTTCTATTCACAGAGACATGCCTGAATCCTGATTGGTTTCCATGTTCTTATGATCCAGAGGAATCTACATGAGCTGGCCATTGCACTTGTCTTTTGTATCGCCCTGTGGTTCTGATTTCTGAAGCGCCATTTCGTCGAGATCAAGTGGAACTCTTCAAAAGCAGATCAAGCTAGCCCAGTAAACTAACAAATAGTAGTAACACCATACCAAAACAGAAATTGTATATCCCTTAAAGTTGCCTCTCTTTTTTTCTGTTCTTTGTTGCTTGTCAGAAAAAATTCTTCATTTTTTTTCTCCAATGTGGAGGGAAGCAAGAGTATGTAGCTGTAAAGCTTAGTAAGTGCCATTCACTGAGCCAGATCAGATCAGGAGTCACTCACACCTACTGTAGTATTGTTCTTTTAGGCCTTTTATACAGAACAAGTTGTGATACCGTAAACAATAAGCTGAGAGCTGGAGTCTTCGGGGTGGAATTGTTTGCGTGAAGTGCTACGAGCTCAACTCAAAGCGCTGTAACTTCAACGCGAGCAGCCGAGATTTCCACTCCGCATGATCCCACACATTAATGGATTGCCTCTTATCAGATCTGCGGTAGCCGGCAACTCGTGACATACGGTGGATTTTGCCGGCATCGGCATGTGTAGCAGTAGTACGTACGTGTGCGCGCGGCCGGCCGGACGCGCAATACAAGGGCTCTTCTTTTTTTTTCTTTTTTTTCTGCGGTTTGTAGTTTTGGTTAAATTTTTGAATTTTGACTGTTTGTGATAAAGATTGCAGAAAGAGATACTTACTTGTAATTTTAGTTGATACAGATATTAGGTTTTTAACATGTATTATAATTAATTTGTAGATCCTATCTTGAGAAAATACTTTATTTAAAAGTTAGGTACTATATCAAAAATCAAAATTGCTTTTAGAAACCATAAAAACACCCATACTCGGGCAAAAAAATTTTAGCCTAGCCGGGCCGGACGCGCAATAGTGGTCAGAGGAGGGCGGGCGGCCAAGAAAAACGGGCTCGCAAGCCGTGCGCGGCGGGGAAGGCTGGCAGGCACGCGCGCGTGCGCCCACGGACGAGAGGCGCCGTTTTGGTGGCTAGTCCGGGAATGCACAGTGCAGTGGCCACTGTTACAATTACCTCAGCAGATGCAGTAAACAATCTTCTCGGCTCTTCTGTTCTTGTTCCTGATTCCGCATCTCTGATAGTAGAGAGCACTAGTCACATGGGTAATACATTGTGCGGGTAAGGCAGGATTCTAAAAGACAGTGGGATGGGACCCTTGGAGTGATGGTCTGCGCTAAAAGATGGTTACGTCAGCAATAAGTATATGACTAATGACAATCCCATGCCAATCAACTGAGGATTTTTTAAATAATTTATTTTTATTCGAAATAACATACCCACACAATTTTTTTTACAAGAGTAACATCCAGTCGCCGAGCCGTTGGACGACTAAGACCTGTCGCCTAACAGCTGCGTGATAGGCATGCTGTCCGTGACAACGGCTCGGCGACTGGGATCTGTCGCCTAACAATTCGGTGATCGCAGTCCGCCGTCCGACCGTCGTGATCGCATCTTCTTGTGATTTTTGTACATTATGAATGGTAGAAAATATGTTAGATTCACAATAACAATTTACGATCGTCGTACGTTGTTGTAATGCAAGAAATTTTGTGAAATTTTTTATGAAGACGATTGAGATATCCACGATTGGTAAATACGAAAATAAGTGATATTGTGATAGAACCACGAATTCATACATGAAGGGGAACTTGTTTTTTCATGTTGTTGGATGACTTGCCACGTGAATAATTCAATGCGAAAAGACGAGGAGATGCGCTTGTCCAAATTAAAATAGACTTCATAATAAAGCTATGAATAATATGGCGCGTAGGGTTTGATTACATGCATAAAAAAAGATCATCATGTACGATGCAACAAACCGAAATACTTCTACGATGTATATGCGCCTTTTTGGAATAGAACAAAATTCGACCTTCAGAGGACTAGTGCGGACAGCCTGACCTACTACGTGGAACAGGGCCATTTCCCTTCCTTACGAGCTTAGCGTTGAACTCCTTGGTGACCTCTTTTGCTTTGGCCGTCATTTTCTCTTTTTGTCGCGCTCCTTCTCGCGAGCCTCGCACTTCCTGCACGTGCATGCCTCGAGATGAGTTTTTGTCTCCCGACGTATACGCTCGGTTTGCTTGTCTTTGCAGCGCTCGTCCTCCGGATCTCGCAGGCCCTTTTGACATCCCACTCCTCGAAGTTGAGAGGCCACTGGTCATGTGGGTGGATCTCTAAGTCAATCCACTTGCGGTTGCCACATAGCGGTTCCGGGGACTGCGGTTAGATGGAAGAGGTTGTTAGTGCGTACTTTAAAAGAGAAATAGTAGGGGAAACAAACTATAACTGGTCCTTACTAACTGCCGATAGCTGCTTGTGTCCCGACGGCGGTCGGGATAGTCACAGGAGTAGTTTGCGCAACCCCAATATCGCATGCCCAGGCTGAACCGTTGCTTAGATTTGAAAAACTTGCATGGGTCCCTACACCAATAGAGGGGAGACCGGGCGACATCTCTCCCTTGGGCGGGTGTTGCGGCAAATACTCAATTGGAACGTTCGAGATAGGGTTCTTGATATGGGTGACGTCATTGCATGGAGCTGACTTCTTGGTACGCTCCGCTTGTTCAGCCCGGGCCGCAGTAGCTTTTGCTTGTTCGTCGCGGGCAGCAGCAGACTTTGCTAGTTCGCGAGTCTCCTCCCATTGCTTCATCATCTTGTTTCATTGCTTTTTATATCTCTTGTCCATCCCGACGTGATGAAGCAAATTCCAGTGTAGTATTGGGTTTGGTTGCGTAGTGTTCTCTACAAAATCTCTTCTAGCTCCTTTTATAAGCCAAAGAATTGGCATGGTGTGGTTTATTTCATGTGAGTAGCCTACCATGTCTGGTCTTCTCAGTGCGCAAAGCTGCATCATTTGGTCTTGTCACTGCACAAAGCTGCAAAATGTGATCTTGTCGTTGTGCAAAGCTGGCCCGTGTGATCTTGTCGCTGCGCAAAGCTAGCCCATCTGGTGTAGTCACTTCACAAAGCTGGCTCGTGTGTTTTTGTCGCTACGCAAAGCTGGCCCGTCTGGTGTAGTCACTGTGCAAAGCTGCCCCGTGTGGTCCTCTCTCTGTGCAAAGCTAGCCCATCTGGTCTTCTCACTGCATGAAGTTGCACCCTTTGGTCTTCTCACTACACAAAGATGGCGGTTACTTGTTCCTCTCGTTGACGTGATCCTTGCTATGCTCGTCCAATAACGCCTACAAAGTATCAAATTTTCTCTACTGTTTTTCAATAGCCAACCTCTTGAACAACTTCATCAACGGTTGTTTCAAAAACTGCTTGAAGAAGTTGCCCCCGGTGACGAATGCACCATCTATTCCTCATATCCGGCCAAGGAAATGGCTCCTCGGGGTCTTCCTAAAGTTTTCTTATGGCCTTCACTATCCCGGCATGGCGATCATGGATTATGCACGCACCAGGGTGAGCACCGACGACTCTAACCCTCACATGTCTAAAGAACCACAACCAGCTGTCGTAATTCTCACTTTCCACAAATGCGATGGCCAGATGCACAAGTTGATTATTGCCATCAATGCCAATGGCCGTAAGGATCTGGCCCTTGTACTTGCCGGTCAAAAAGGTCCCGTCAACTGAGATCACAGAAAGTATATGCTTGAATGCCTCGATGCACGCACCAAAGGATAAGAAGGCCCTTTGCAACATCGCAAAATCTAGCAGCCTTGTAGATGGTTTTTCATTCACAGCAATGTACGTGCCCTGGTTCCTATCCTATAGCACATGAAGCATACGAGGAAGGTTGTCGTATGCCACCTCGAAAGACTCGAACCGTTTTTCCAAAGCCTTCTGCTTCGCACACCACGTCTTGGCGTAGCTAATCTTGTACTTGAATTTCTACTTGAGAGCCACCATAATGTATGTGGTCTCGATGTCTTTCTTCTTCACTATCTCTCCATACATCAAATTGACTATAAAGGTGGATGTTAGGTTACATGCACCAGCAAACCACTACTAGAATGCAGGAGTGCGGCTCTACCTTCGATACAATTCAGTGAGTCTCATATTTCGGTCTACGTGCATGCACCCTCCAAGGACAACCGGCCTGCTCGTATTTCACGGTGTACTGCTCTTGGCTAGATTTCACAACCCGAAAAGTCCGCTGCA
The DNA here is from genome assembly GCA_036346245.1 of Bonia amplexicaulis. Classification (NCBI taxonomy): domain Eukaryota; kingdom Viridiplantae; phylum Streptophyta; class Magnoliopsida; order Poales; family Poaceae; genus Bonia; species Bonia amplexicaulis. Next base: position 12,727,942 of record CM070737.1, on the reverse strand, counting down.
TGGACATGACCCACATCTTGATGGAATCCTGTAATGACTGCCTTGTTAGCAAACATTGAATGCAACCGAACTTCTATTCTATGGTACTCCCACGGTGATTCGTGCTCGTCATGTGCAGCAACACCCTCAACATCAAACCGGTTCCATTCCTACGAGATGGGAGCTTCGTCCCCATCGGAACTATCATCATCGTCTTCCTGCACAATTTTCTCTTCAACCCAAGCCATCCCATCATCGCTCTCCATTTGATGCACTATGTACTCCATATGCTCCTATTCATCAGCTTGTCTTGTAGACTCACCATGCCGTGACCCTTCTTCCTCTCCTCATGTACCGCATCAGCCTCGTCACGAGCAACTTCCTTCTCTTGACTAACATGCTGGGTGGCCGAGCTGCTCGCACCTCCTGGTTGATAGCCATCAGCACGACCTTGTACAACTTCTATTAGGCATGGTTGCACAAGCATCACGCACTCGTATCCACGCGCGCCGGCACCCTTGCACAAACCCCTTCCACGAAGTAGTGTGCATCAATGTTCTCAATTCCCATCTAATATCCGTGGAGACCGACTCCAAAGCCCTTGTATGACGACACTGCATACCTCAGAGTCCAAGGAGAAACTGCAGTGAGCCAATACATCACATCTGCGATCTGAGTATTCTTGTCGTCCGGTGTACCATAGTGGCTTGCGCAAAACCGCTCAAGTCAACACCATTCGGACCTTCACGAACGGTGCTAACACCGTAATGCACTTTCAATGTAGTGGATATCGGCATTACTAATATATGCCTGCAAATATTTTCAATGTTGCAACTAGTTAAATCGCATCGCACATTACGGAAGTACTGATATACTGTAATTTACATTTCAACGACCGTTTGCCTATCATGATCAACTACACTACCCCCATAACATAACCTATACTTGTTTGCATCGATACTGCTCCTACTCCGCTAACCCAATACACATGAACTCCCCATCGGCTCTCACGCGTATCGACACCGCTCTTCTCTCGCCGCTCGACCTTTCTCTTACTGTAAATAATTCCTAACGGGTGTCGACAATTTATATGACATATTGATTTAAATGCCAATATAACAGTTATAACGCTACGCATGATTTTTCAATGTACTAACGACATTATATTCATTCGTAATTAATCATAAATGTTACGTATTAAAGTTTTGCACAAAGCGAATTATTTACTTTGTATAAAAGTATTGACTGAATTTTTATTAACTATAATTTTCTATGGATTCTTATTATGTACATAATATTGACTAAATTTTCTATAACTATAATTTTGTACGGAGGCTAATTTTCTACCACTATATTCACTAATTTTTCTACAACTATAAGTTTCTACGGATGCTAGTTTATATAACTACATTAACTAAATTTTCTATGACTATTTACTTCATACTAAAGTTATACTATTCTTTTCTACAGCTATAATTTTCTACGGATCCTAAATATACACTAAAAAACTATTTACTTCATACAAAAAATATTGACTACAAGATGAAGAAAACTTTCCTCTCCCTATCCTCTCCTCTCCTCCTTTCTCTTCACGGCGCGGTGACGTCGGAAGAAATAGGAATGGCACCGGCGGCTCGGCCGGGCGGCGGTTTATATGAGCCTCCAGTCGCCGAAGGGTATCGCCTAACTATTCGGCGATTGCAATTATATCACCCAACGACCCACGGACAGCCTACCTGTCACGCGGTCGTTGGACAATAGGTCCTAATCGTCCAATAGCTCGGCGATTGGAGGTCAATTCTGTAAAATTTTTGCGTGATATATTTATGTTATTTTAAATAAAAATAGATTATTTAAAAAAAATCATCATCTGACATTCTAGAACATGCTCTTCTGTCTTCTCTCAACTCTGGGGCCAATCGAGCATCAACATGCAAAAGTAGCCCAGCAAACAGACTTGACTGAACTAAACAAACTCCCTCCCTTAACTGAAACCAACTACCCCCCACACCTGCACTGCGCAGGCCCACACGGCCACACCTCCTTCCCCGGCCACGGCAGCCGTCGCCGTCGTCCGCCGAGCTCTCCCCCTTCTCTATTCCTCCCTCCCGTTTCCCGTTCCCCAACCAGAGCAGAAATGGCTATCTCCTCGGCCCTCTCCTTCCTCTCCGATCGCAAGCGCCCCATCGTCGTTTCCGTCTCCCTCTTCTTCCTCCTCTCCTCCCTCTTCCTCCTCTTCAACCCTGCCCCTTCCGCGCTCCCCTTCTTCTTCTCCTCCTCCTCCTCCTCCCGCGTCGCCGCCTTCCCGCCTCCCCAAACCCTAATTCCCGTATCCGCCGACGCATCTCCACCCGAAACCCCAACCGCCGTCACGTCCGACGGGAGCAACAACAGCTCCGCCGATTCAACTCGACCAGACACCGCCACCCCTGCCAGTGACGTTGCCGCCAGTGCTCCCGAACCAGATCACAGCACGCTGCCCCCTGCCGCTGCCGAAACAAGTGGATCGGTGGACACTAACGAGACCACCGCCACCATCTCGGGCGAACGAAATGGAGACGGGGAAGGCGGTGGCGGTGGTGGGGAGGAGCCAGTGGAGATGCCGTCATGGGAGGTGTGCGAGGTGGGGAAGGGTGTGGAGGCCGCGGACTACATACCGTGCCTGGACAACGTGAAGGCGGTCAAGGCGCTCAAGTCGCTGCGGCACATGGAGCACCGGGAGCGGCACTGCCCCACGGCGCCGCGGCCAAGGTGCCTCGTGCCCCTGCCCGCGGGGTACCGGCTTCCCGTGCCGTGGCCGCGCAGCCGTGACATGGTGAGGATGCCTGCTTGCCTTCTTGAAATTCCTCTGGTAAGCGAGGAAGCAGTTTTCCTGCTTGTTTATTGAGTAAATTGTATTTTGCACCTGGTAAATTGTCACATACTTTCACTTTGCACCAGATTTTACAGGCACTTTCACTTTGCACCAAGACGGAGCAAATGTTGTTTCACTTTGATCCTGACTTTGACTACGACCCCTTTCGAATACGGCCCTGACTTCGACCACGGTCCCGACTTCGACGACGGTCCTTCGACCATAGCCCCGACTTCGAGCATGGCCCCCTTTTGACCATAGCGTCGACTTTGAGGACGGCCCCTTCGACCACAGTCACGGCTTTGACTTCCACTCTGGTGCAAAGTGAAACAATATTTGCTCCATCCTAGTGCAAAGTGAAAGTATATATAAACCCTGGTGTAAAGTGAAATAAGTAATAATTTACCTGGTGCAAAGTACAACTTACTCTTGTTTATTCCACAGTGGTGTAGCAGTAGCAGTAGCAATAGTAGTAGCAATTTAATATTGCCACTCTGTGCTCTTCTTCTTTGATTAAGAGGTAGTGTTGTGCAAATGTGGTTTGCCAGTGCCAGTGCCTTGATCGTAAGATCCAAATAAGCATGTTCGAACACACTCCAAACAGAATAACAGTGCAAAAATGGGTTTCATCTTTCTTTGGTTTTTTGTTACTCCACTAAAAGGGCTTCTGTTATGAACTCATCTGCACAAACCAACCTGGTAAGCATAATAGCGAGCTCGTCTAAAAAACATAGTAGGGAACTCTGTTAGCTAGGGATGTAGCCTTGATACTCTGCCAAGTTTTGAATTGTGTATATCCACGTAGTAATACCTACAAAAGCACATTTTTTTTGTCAATTCTGGCAAAGGACCCTTTGGCGCATGGCTATATGTGTATGTGCATGGATACTGTCCATTAGATGAGAGTTCATGCATGTATGCTGATGTCTTTTTCTGCAAATACAGACTTTGCCACCGATGCTTCTGAAGCTCAAACTTGCAGTCATCATGTGTTTTATCTATACCATTGCTGGCTACCTTGTGATATCATATTCCCTTTGCAAATTCCAGATTTGGTATAATAATGTTCCTCACCCAAAGCTAGTGGAATACAAGAAGGACCAGAACTGGGTTAGGAAGTCTGGTAATTATTTTGTTTTCCCTGGAGGTGGAACTCAATTTAAAGCAGGTGTGACTAGATACATTCAATTCATTGAACAGGTAGATATTACTTGTGCCCTTTATGTATTTTTTAAACTTGTTAATTTCCATATAATTTCCGTAACATTTATAATAATCAATCTATTTATGCACTCTCATGGTGTTGCTTCACTGTAACACAACTCCACAGCCTAAGTTCAGTGTTTCAATGATATGTTTCTAAGATGTCAAAAGAAAATGTGTACTTGCATTCCTAGGGTAATCACTGCAAGTTGAAATTTTGTGACTTCAGTATTGCTAATACAATGTTGTTCCTTGTTTTATTTGCCATAACTCACAGCTTGCAGTCATATTGTTTCAATAGATCATGCCAAGCATTAAATGGGGAACTCATACAAGAACTGTCCTGGATGTTGGATGTGGTGTTGCCAGCTTTGGTGGATACTTGCTTGACAGGAATGTCATTACTATGTCTTTTGCACCCAAAGATGAGCATGAAGCTCAGATACAATTTGCGCTAGAGCGTGGAATTCCGGCGTTGTTGGCAGTGATTGGAACACAGAAGCTTCCCTTCCCTGATAATGCATTTGATGTGATCCACTGTGCAAGGTGTAGGGTCCACTGGTATGCTGACGGCAAGTACTTTGAACCATTCCAGCTATTTTGGCTTATAGTTCTGCTTCTATTGATATTTGAAGATCCACTTATTCTCTTTACTTTTTAAAAATGTGTGTGTGAGGTGTGTTCTGCATACATTTTTTTAGTTAAGGTTTTACTACTTTGGAGCATACAGGTGGAAAACCATTGTTGGAGCTCAATAGAGTACTCAGACCTGGAGGATATTACATCTGGTCTGCGACACCTGTCTATCGTCGTGGCAAAAGAGATGAAGATGACTGGAATGGTTAGCAAGCACTATCTTTTCCCATCAGAATGATTTTTATCATCACATGTTTTCAGCCTAGCATTTTTATCTCAAACAAATTATGCATGTTACAGAATACGGAGAAAATTTGGTGTTAACAAGGGTTTCATGCATAAGATTTTATTGCGACCTGATGCACCTATATAATAGGCTAATAGCATCATATGTTACAAAAAGAATTATCCCATATTATTTATACTTCACATTTAATCATGTCAGCATGCAACTCAGTTGGTGAATCCAGCAAAAACAGAAGAGTGTGGGAAATGCAGTGGCTATGCAGTTGATGGAATCTATTGGTTCATTCATAGGAAAAGTATGGTGACTATGGTCATTATCAAGGTTGTCACGGCGTCGTCTTGGCATCCAGGCGCCAGGGAGGAGACGCCGGAGAGGAGCGTCTCGCCTTGGCCAGGTTCGCCGTCCGCCCTCTCTCTCTCTCGGCCGCCGCCCTCCACCCACGCCGCCTCCCTCCCCCCTCTCCTCCTCAGGCTCGCCACCTCCTTCCCAGCGCCGGCGCCGATCTCGGCTCGCTCCCCGCCGACACCGATCTCTGCTTGCACCCGCCGAGGGAGGGAGGCGACGGGGAGGCGGCGGGGAGGCGTTGAGGGAGGTGCCGGGGAGGAGGTGGCGCGGGAGGACGTGGCTGGGAGGGAGGCAAGACTGGGAGGAAGCGCCGGGAGGGAGGGAGGCGTCGGGAGAGAGCATCGGGGGAGGGAGTGGGAGTTGGGCGCCGGGAGGAGTGGAGTCGGAGAGAGACGCTTGGGAGTCGGGCGAGAGAGAGTCAGGAGAGCGGGCGAACCGTATACAGCTTCGAGTATGTAACGTATGCAGCATCGCCGTGCCCCTCGCCTAGGCGTCGCCTACGCGTCCCGGTGCCTAAGAGGCGCCGTGGTCGCCAATTACGCCGTGACAACCATGGTCATTATGATTGAATGATTACAACGCATGAATGCTATCATATATGACTTGTGATAGGTGGTGTCACTTTTTTTAAAAAATGACACCATTTTCCACTACGGTTAATGAAATAGGTATCCATTACTACTTAGGTTACTTGTACTTACGCCTATAACTCTGTTTATTTTGTGAATCTATCCTATTATTTGTAGAGATAACCTCTTCTTGCTAATTGGAAATTGTGTTCAACTTCTGGCAGCGATGGTTACTCTGACCAAATCAATCTGCTGGAGGGCAGTGGTAAAATCTCAGGATGTTAATAAGATTGGTGTTGTTATTTATCAAAAGCCGACCTCAAATTCTTGCTACCTTGAAAGGAAAAATAATGAACCACCTCTATGCTCTGGGAGGGAGGGATCACATACTCCTTGGTACATTTTCTTGACATGTCCTTGTGTTTCTTTTATTTCGCATACAGTTTGGACTTATAATTTGTGCCAATCTTAATAGCCATCAGTGGCTAGGATCATTCTGTTTGGGCCGATTGCTGTATTGGTGGGGGCACCTATGATTTGTGCCATCTGCAAGTAGTACTCGTTACTGAGACATAGGCCTCGGAGAATATTTAAGTATGATTTTTTTATGCCAGATATACTAATGTTCTAATGTTCCCCACGTCAGGTATATGCTTCTCGATAGTTGCCTCTTGTTGCCTGCTGTGTCAAGTTCAGGTGATGGAAACAGTTGGGCCATTTCCTGGCCTGAAAGGCTTAACATCAGATACTCAACTACATATGACTATTCTTCTACTCAGTTTTCTCAAGAAAAAATTGATTCTGATACAAAGCACTGGAATGACCTTGTTTCAGAAGTATATTTCAGTGACTTTGCAGTTAATTGGTCTAGTGTTCGCAATGTTATGGACATGAATGCTGGTTTTGGAGGGTAAGAAAAAATTAATTTGAGCCTTTATGCAATAGACTCATTGATTATTCCATAAGCCATGACAATATCTTTCAATTTTCAGTCCTTCTGCTTGATCCCTGTGAAGTTTTTTGTCCTATGTTTCCTGAATGCTGTTAGACTATTAGTTGGTTCATGCCCTGATTGTTGATGTGTAGAGTTAAGGTACTGGACCCAGTGCCCATCATCCCTTCTGGAATAGCTTTGCTTGTTGAAGGGAGGAACATACTGTTCACTGTTGTTTAATTGTTTTCAACAATCAATTGTCACAAACCTTGGCTTAGCTTCTTGGAATGCTTAAGTGACAGCATAGCCGATTGTTCTTTACCAGCTAGCAATCTAGCTTTCTAGGCCCAGATTGTAGGTTGGAGGCTAGCTCGCTGAAATTAAGGATCTAACTTTCGAATCTAACTTTCTTCAAAGGATAGATGATATGTTTACACGATTCCTATGGCTGATATTTCTTTCACTTCAAGTATTTTTTCAAGTATCCTTCCTTTCTTAAAAATAATGATCAACATAGCCAGATGCTTCGTTTCATGGTGAGATATATATCAATGTTGCTTTCTTAAACCAGATTTGCGGCATCACTCATTGATCGACCTTTATGGGTTATGAACGTTGTACCCTTCGATCAGCCAGATACTTTGCCTATCATTTTCAACAGAGGTTTGATTGGGGTATATCATGACTGGTGTGAATCTTTTAATACATATCCACGGACCTATGATCTTCTTCACATGAGTTATCTCCTTCAGGGCCTCACAAATAGGTAAACAAGCGTGTCTTGATTCTTGTAGAACTGTTATTGTTTGCATTCTAGCATTCTCTTCTATACTAGAGCAAGCAAGCTTTATGTTTATGCTTTTGTATTTTAGGTGTGATATCGTTGAAGTAGCAGCGGAAATTGACAGGATACTTAGACCCGGTAGATGGATTGTGTTGCAAGACACCATAGAAGTGATTAGAAAGATGGACCCAGTTCTTCGCTCTTTGCATTACAAGACTGCAATTGTGAAGCAGCAATTTCTTGTTGCCACCAAGGGTCTCTGGCGCCCTGACAGTGCAGGTTCTTAGTCGCCGTGATTCCTGCTTCTCCTTCAGATGGTGTCATTGGTAAACAAAAGTGGCACCGATTCTTTAAATTATGATTGCATCGATTCTTCGTATAGCATAGTAGATGACACACAGTGGCCCCATATCAAGGATGAGTTTGTTGACATTTTCTCGGTTTGTTTGCGTTTAGTTCAATTTGTCCTTTGAGTTTGCTAGCTGAAGTTTTTTTGTCACGCAAATTTAATTCATGGCTATAGCTATAGCCAGTAGGTTAGTGCAACAAAGTTTGTAGGTGTATTCTGGAAGCATGTCTTGTAGGATTATGCTTCGGTGATTCTGTATACTTAGCAATAAAATTTTTATGTCGCCGTGCAAAGTAACAACTTTGAGCTCCCAACTGTTTACTTTGTTGCACCTTAGTATTTGTTACATTCGTACGCGTACTGAACCACCTGGAGGGACCTGGAGGTACTGAACCTGGAGGGACCGTGACGTTACATTCGTACACGCATTGAAATCGGGTGGGTTCAGTACGCGCACCATTTCCTTGTGAACCGATGACC